>JAKCPB010001631.1:0-72439 GCA_021442155.1 Cymbidium sinense
TCAGGGCTTCAGTGGCTCATTGTGGCCTGTGGCTCAGTGGCCTGTTTAGACTTAGGTAGGTCTTTTGATTTATCAGGTTTTAAGCAACCAGTTTATTTATTAGTTTATTCATTATTTTTTATTTATTTTAGTTTTTTATTTAGGTTTATTTTATTTATATTTATTTTATTTATGGAGGTAATTTTAGTTATAGAAGTTATAGTGGTAGTGTTGTGACAGCTGAATAAGTCATTAAAAGAGTGAGCAATTTAGATATTTAGGCTCATTGTTCAAAATGATGGTGAAATAGATGGATATGTTATTAGTAGAAGGATGGTTGATGTGGAGGAAGGCATCTAGCCTATTGTGTGATAGAAAAGTACTGCTTAAACTTAAAGGAAAATTTTATAAGATGGTGGTAAGACCTGCAATGATTTATGGTGTCGAATGTTTCAAAAAAGAGAAGCATGAGACTAAGTGGGTTGCAGAGATGAGGATGCTCGGGTGGATGAGTGGCTTTACTCAGAGATAAAATGAATGTGTATGTTAAAAAAGGAGTAGAAAGGGCGATTAGAGAGTGGCCTTACATGGTTTGGCCACATAAAGCTTCACCATCTAATGACATGGTTAGAGAGAGATGCATTAGATTTTCCTTATGTTAAGAAAGGTAGAGGTAGACCTAAAAAGACATGGTTAAGATGTATAAAAAATGACCTTAGTATACTTGAATTGAATGAGAATTTGACACATAATAAGACACAATGGAGATGAAGGATTCATGTAGTCGACCCCACTTAGTGGGATATTGGCTTGTTGTTGTTGTTGATGTTGTAGTTTAGTTTATTTATTTTAGGTTTATTTATTTTAGTTTAGGTTTTTTATTTTAGTTTATTTTTATTATGTTTAGGTTTATTTTTTTAGTTTTTTTTTTATTTTATTTTTTTTAGGTTTTATTTTTTATTTTTATTTTTAGGTTTTAGTTTAGGTTTCTTTTTTTATTTTTTTTTGGTTTAGGTTTTAGGTTTTATTTTAGGTTTACTTTTAGGTTTTATATTTTAGTTTAGGTTTATGTTAATTTTTAGTTTTTTATTTAGGGTTTAGGTTTAGGTTTAGGTTTTTATTTTTAATATTTTTGTTTTAGGTTTAGGTTTTATTCTTTTTCTATTTTTAGGTTTTATTGCATATTTTAGTTTTGGTTTTCTTATTTAGTTTTTATTTTATTTTATTTAAGTTTAGTTTTATTTTATTTTAGGTTTTTTATCTTTTTAGTTTTAGGTTCATTTTTTAGTAGTTTATTTTATCTTTATAGGATTTTATTTTATTTGGTAGGTTTGTTTATTTTATCAGGTCTATTTTAGTGCCTAGTTGTTTAAGGAGTCATTTAGTGGCCCAGGTCTAGGCTCAGGGCCCAGGGGTGGCCCAGGTCAGTTTTCAGTTTGTTAGAGGGCCCAGTCAGAGGGCTCAGAGTGGTTGGCCTGGCTGGCCCAAGCCCAGGGTCTTAGGACTGGAGTAGGCCAGGGCCCAGGCCTGGCTGGGGAAGGCCAGCCTGTGGTTTGTGGCCCAGCAGGTCATTAAAGATCTCAGGCCCAGGTTAGGATCAGGGCTAGGGCCTGGGTCAGGGCCTGAGAGTGGTTTGTTGGGGTCCATTAATTACTCATGGTTTAGTTTAGGGTTGTGGAGGAGTGTCAGGTCAGTGGGTTTGTGTGGTCAGGTTTAGGTTTAGGAGTGGCTCAGTGTAGGGTTATGGTTATAGGGCCTAGGATTATATTTGGTTTAGGGTTATAGGTTTAGAGTTTAGGTTTAGTTATTTAGGTTTAAGGTTTAGGATTTTTAGGGTTTAGGGTTTAGGATGGTTTTAAAAAAAATTTAAGCAAAAGAGGTTTACTATTTTAGTTTATTTATTTATTTTATTTATTTAGTTTATTTATTTATATTTTTATTTAGGTTTATTTATTTTTTATTTAGTTTAGTTTATATTTAATTTACTTATAGTTTAAGTTTTATTTATTTTATTTTAGGTTTAGGTTTTATTTTATTTTAGGTTTATGTTTTAGGTTTTATTTTAGGTTTAGTTTTAGGTTTTATTTTTAGTTTAGGTTTGGGTTTATTTTTAGTTTATTTTATTTTATTTTTTAGGTTTTATTTTATTTTATTTATTTAGGTTTAGGTTTATTTTATTTTTTTTATTTTATTGATTTTATTTTAGGTTTAAGTTTTTTAAGGATTTAGGTTTTATTCTTTTATTTTAGGTTTTATTTAAGGTTTATTTTGGTTTATTTTATTTATTTTATTTTATTATTATTTTATTCTTTTTTTTTTTTTTTAGTTTAGGTTTTATTTGTTATTTTTTAGTTTATTTTATTTTATTTTTTTAGATTTAGGATTTAGTTTAGGTTTTATTTTATTTTGTTTTTATTTTATTTAGGTT
This sequence comes from Cymbidium sinense, assembly GCA_021442155.1. Lineage (NCBI taxonomy): Eukaryota > Viridiplantae > Streptophyta > Magnoliopsida > Asparagales > Orchidaceae > Cymbidium > Cymbidium sinense. The sequence continues at coordinate 2,408 of JAKCPB010001631.1, forward strand.
TAGGGTTTTATTTATTTTATTTTAGGTTTTATTTAGGTTTAGGTAGGATCTTGTGGTCAGGGTTTAGTGGTTGGTTAGGGTTTAGGGCTCAGTTAGGGCCTGGGTTAGGGTTTAGGTAGGGTTTAGGGTTTAGGTTTTAGGGCTCAGGGTTACTTTAGTGTAGAGGTTTAAGTGGCCTGGTTTAGTTTAGCCAAGGCTTTATGGTTTAGGTAGTGCTTTTAGGGTTTAGGGTTTTAGGGTTATTTTAAAGTTTAGGGTCATGGTTTTTTTAAATTACAAACCAATGTTTTAGGTTTATTTAGTTTATTTTTTTTATTTATTTAGTTTATTTTATTTTTTTATTTTATTTAGTTTATTTTTATATATAGTATAGTTCATTTATTTTGGTTTATTTATTTTAGTTTATTTTTTATTATAGTTTATTTTTAGGTTTAGGTTTAGGTTTATGTTTATTTTTTTAGTTTAGTTTTATTTTTATTTTATTTTATAGGTTTTATTTTTATTTATTTAGGTTTAGGTTTTATTTTTATTATTTTAGGTTTTTTTAGTTTGGGTTTAGGTTTTTTAGATTATTTATTTTATTTTTTTATTTTAGGGTTTAGTTTAGTTTATTTTAGGATTAGGTTTAGGTTTAGGTTTTATTTATTTTAGTTTAGGTTTATGTTATTTTATTTTTTTTGTTTATTTTAGGTTTAGGTATTTTTTTTAGTTTAGCTTTAAGTTTTATTTTTATTTATTTTATGTTTTATTTTAGGTTTATTGTTTAGGTTTAGGTTTTTTATTTTTTTATTTTATTTTATTTTAGGTTTACTTTATTTTATTTTATTTAGGTCTTTTATTTTTAGGTTTATTTTATTTTTAGTTTAGTTTAGGCTTTTATTTTATTTTATTTTAGTTTTATTTTTTTATTTTATTTTATTTTTTAGGTTTAGGTTTGAGTTTAGGTTTTATTTTATTTAATATTTTATTTTATTTAGGTTTAGTTTTCTTTAATTATTTTATTTTAGGTTTTATTTAGTTTAGGTTTTAGGTTTTAGGGTTTTTAGGTTTAGGGTTTAGGTTTAGGGTTTAGGGTTTAGGTTTGTAGTTTAGGTTTAGCATTTAGAGTTTAGTGTTTAGGGTTTAGGTTTAGATTTTTTTAGGGTTTAGGGTTTTTGATTTTTTATTTTTTTTTTAAACAGAGAACAAATTCAGATTCAACATTTCTTCTATTCGATTTCATCAGCCTAGTAATAAATGAGGGAAGTGAGGTAATCAAATGTCGTCCTTGGGGATAGGTATAGCCTCGTGTTCCCGGGATGTCTAGACTATATACCCATTACCATTCAATCTTATATAAATCAACACATGAATACAAGAAAGAGAACTTGTTATTCATACACTTAAGCTATAAGCACATTCATTTCTTATGTATTTATAACTAGCATCATAACATATATTATTACTATTCATTTATAAGATTTTGAAAAATACATTTTGATTTAATAGTGATAATAGCCATACATATATTAAATTAAATCAACACATGCAAGCTTACATAAAGGAAATCCATTTTATTTTACTTGATTTTGAAAAGATGGATGCATGAATTCAAATGACATACCAAATTTAACATGATTGGAAAGAGGACAATCAAATATAAGCATGTGATTCATTGAACCAAACTAGTTCTTAAGGATAATCAAATCAAATAAGATTATTTAAAGCAAACCAAAGCTTCTTTACTAATTAAGTTTTGGATTTGATTTGATTTAAAGAGAAGAAGAGAAATCATCACTTGCTGTTTTAAACCCATTCCCACATTACTGATTTGATTTAATTTAAGAAAATGTAATTAAGTTGATTTTATGGGTTAATTAAGTTGAACCCTTAATTAGATGAATTAATTACCTTACCTATGTCACCTTAACATAATTAACTAAATAATTATGAGCCAACATGATATGCATGGAAACTAAACTTAAAATGATCCTAAGAATTAAAAGGGGCCTAATGCAATTTGCTCATGATTAATAGTTAATTAGATTAAGGTACTTAATTAACTACTCTTATGGTTTTTCCCACACATGTGGACTAACCATAATTTCATTAAACTCCTTTAGGTTATTAAACACCTAAAGATCTACCCCATGATTTAATTAATTAAGGTCTGATGTGATTATGATTTCAATTTGATTAAGTGATTTAATTTATTAGTTAAATCTTAATTAATTTCATTTTAAAAAAGGGTGAAATGAACTTAAGGAAAGGGGTCCCAACCCTATTCCTTAGTTCACTTATTGTTGAATAATGATTAATAAACTTAATTAACTAATTTTTACTGTCCATGGGATTAATTAATCATTAATTAACTTAAAAGAGTAGTTAAGGTTTAATTAGTCAAATTTCTTAATTAAGTAAGCAATAAATCCCAAGAAAATCATGGGAGGAAGATGTCATCCTATTAAATTAACCCATAAAATTTGGGATTAATTTCTTAAGTAATTAAAAAGTAATTAAGCTAATTAATTTTGTATTTAATTCTTAATTACTATTTAAAATTAGTTAAGATCATTTTTAATTAATTCTCCTCTGAAATACCTTTCAAATGAGTATTTATTTGAAATATTTTATTTCTATGATTTTTATGATTTTTAAAAGTTTTAGTTATTAAAATGATTAATAAAGCCTAATCTTGTTGGCACCACATGGCATGCTAATGTGGCACACTTTCCACATGGCATGCCATTGCAGCGCACTTTCCACATGGCGTCGCGTGATTGACTACTTAAAACTTATCCGACTCATGTGCGGTGAGGATGTGATTTCTCATACGCCCGATCTCGATCGATGGCGATTAACCCACTTATTAGGATTAAATCAGATCAATGTACCATATCTAATCATGACAGTCCATTTTGATCACCTAGAATGGATGGTGCATGATCTAACGTCACTCGAGTGAGGGAGAATGGAGTCCATCCACCATTGCTCACTTGATCCAAGCTTACCCGAGCTCAGATCAACTCCAAAAGAATCCCACACCTTCTCAACATCGATCAGAGGGGATCCAACGATCACAGATGCAAGTTTTCTTCAAAAAGCTCCAACCCATTTTGGCTTAAGGATCAGTTTTGGAAGCATACCTCGTAGGAGCTCAAGATCGGCACAATGATTAAGGAGCTTCATCTAGTTGAGATAAAGCCATGTTGAGTAAATAGATCAATTCTCGATGTTCTCGAAGGCCAAGAATCGATGATTTGGAGCTCGACTTTGATCAAGTCCCACCTGGTGCTTAGAAGCTTGGGAGATGATTCATTCTTGCTCAACGATGCCTAGGGAAGGTGCTGCAAAGTTAATTTGAGTTTGATGAAGAATGAGGAAGTTAGGTTGGAAATGGGAGTGTCTTATTTTGGGATGACGGAATGGAATTTTTGATCGAGAATGAGCTTGGGAGTTTAGGAAAAGGCTCTAGCGGCTCATCTTGGGTAGCTAGGGCTTTGAGGAATGAATTTTGTATGCGTTTGAGTGAAAATGAAGGGGTGTATACCCCCTTTCATCTTGATCGGATGATGGGATTAGGTTTGGCCTCTCGTGGGCATCCGACCATCTCAGAGAGTCTTGGGTGGCAAGGAGGAGGTGAGTTGGCTCGGCTTTGTTGGTTGAAGGTGTGGAGGTAGCTGCCAAGGAGGAAACATGGGTGTCTTATGGGTTTTAAATGCTCGAGTGGGGAGGGTAAGGTGATTTCACCTCTTTGGGGCATGACCATCCAACCACCTCTTGGGTCATGTTGGCAAGTGTCCTGTGATCCTGGGTGGACCATTAGGAGAGTACCAAGTGGCCAAGGAATAGAAATGACCACTTGTATGGGTGATTTGTCTGATGTGATGCCCTTGACCCAAGGGTTGAATGGTCATTTGGCATTGGATTTGATTTGGGTAGATTGAAATGAGCCAAAAGTGGGTTAGCCCAAATTTCAAGTTAATTAGAGTTAATTTGGTTTAGTTTGGCTCAATTTGACTCATTTAGGTCAAATCAGGTTAGGTTGGGACAAGTTGAATAATTGGTCAAATTGGGTCAAACTAAGGGTTAGTTCATATGATCATTTGGGATGTTTTGGTTCAATTGGTTTGGTTTAGTTTGACTTAGATTTGATTTTGGCTCATTTGAATTCATTTGGGTCAAATGGTTGACCAATTTGACCAAATTGGCCAAATTGGCTTGTGTTGGGTGTTGGTTTGGGTTTAGTTGACCAATTGAAGATGATTGTAGGCTTTAGTTTCAATTAATTTGGATTTGGTTTTGATTTAGGCCAACTTGAACCTTTAAGTCAATTAGGTTCAATTGGGTTCAATTGGGTCCAATCATAGCTTTGGTCAACTTCAATAATCAATTTAGAATGAACTTGAGCCATTAGATGCAATCAATTTGGTTTATATTTTGATTTGACCCAATTTGGTATTTTAGGTCAATTATGGTGAACTTGGGTCAAGATGGCCAATTGGGTTTGGTTTGACTCAATTGGAGGTCAAGTCATTTTCAAATATTGAGTTTGATTTAGTATGAATCATTGGTTTCAAGGGATTTGGCATTGGTTGCAATTTGGATAGTTTGGGTTCATATGGGTTAAGGGGTTGACTAGGTCAAATGACCAAATTGACTTGGTTTGACTAAATTTGTGATAATTGATGTACTTAGGGTGATCAACAATTATGATGGGAGGTTTTGATGGGCTTGGTTCAATCCAATTTGGGTAGAATTAGAACTTGTCTCAAATAGGTCAAATTGGCCACTTTGGGTCAAGTGGACCAATTGGGTTTAGTTGGCTTGATTTTGGGTTGAGTTTGATTTAGTTGAGTTTATATATAGATTTGGGAATGATAAATAAATTCAATTGTACTTGGCTTGTTCAAATGGGTTTTGGTTCATTTGAACATTTCAAGTCAAAAGGGTTAAGTTGGGTTTGACTTGGGTTGATTTTGATTGTAGATTTAATTTATATTTGTGAATATGATTGAATGTATGATCGATTCATGAAAATATCAATTGAATTTGGGTTTTGGAATGAATGAATTTTGCTAAGTCCATAGAGTTGGGTCATGTGGCTTAGGTATGGATTTTGATTTGGTTTGATTTAGTTTTGATGATTTAAATGTATATTTCATTTAAATTTTTGAAGATTATTAAAAATATGATTAATTTGTGAAAAAATCAATTGAGTTTGACTTGATTTAGATTAAGATTTGGCTAAGTCCATGGGATAGGTCATGTGGCTTAGGAAGGGTTTTGATTTAATTTGATTTAGTTTGATTTAGTTTTGATCATTTGAATGTAGATTTGATTTATATTGAGGAAGATGATTGAAGATATAAATTGATTATGAGAAAATCAATTGATTTTGAATTGATTTGGATTAAGATTTGGCTAAGTCCATGGGATAGGTTATATGACTTAGGAAGGGTTTCAAGTTTGGATTTGATCAGGGCTTCAATCATTTGGTTTTAGAATTTGGTTTGGATTTGATTTGAATTGAACTTGAGGTTTGGTTTAAGAAGGTGAACATTGATTGGATTTGGGTTGTAGGGTAGGTGGATTATCCTAATCCCTAAGGCATAACCTAATCCTATAGTTAACCCTTCTAAGTCTTTAGGCTTAGGTTAAGTGTTTACCTACTTGTTAGAAGTGTCTTATAACTAGAGAAGTCTTTGTGTCTAGAAGACTCCTAAGTCTAAGTTGGGAAGATTGAATCTGCACTCCAGAAGTGAGGTCAATAAGCCTTAGGCTCCATAGTGTTTCCCTTTGAGATAGATGATTAAAAGACCGAAGCCAAGTTTCACATTATAGACTTAGATACATCTTTTAATGCTTTGCTTGGGAGACCATGGATATATGAGAACAATGTAGTTCTATCTCTCTACATCTGTATGAAGTTTGTGAGAGGTGGGATCATCTACTATGTCAAAGGAGATCTCAAGCCATTACAGGTCATATATATGAAAATATGACCTACTACCTTCCTCATAATCAACAATTTTATTCTCATGAACTGGGCCAAAGTTTAAAAATAAAAGAAAAAGAAAAAAAAAAAGAAAGAGAAAAAGAAAAGAGAAAATGAAAAGAAAATAAAAGGGAGTGGAAATAGACAAGGAGGAGGAAGTGGAGCCTGACATTAGATTCCACACGTTACTCCATTCAACATATGGGTAAAATGACCTAACCTCCACTGCAGAGGAAGAGGCAGTTCAGAGGCGGCCCCTGTGGTGGAAAACCTTTATTGGCCACCCAATATAAGATTTGTCCTACTAGTATATACCCATATAGACTTAGAATTTAGTTCATAAATGAGTCTTATATATTTAGCATACTAGCCAGCTCTTCTCAGCAGTAGATTCCCTTGGAAGTGACACTTGAGCCAGATAGCGATGAAGACTGGGCTCCAAATCTAAACATAAATGTATTTAAGTTTATATATGAAACAATTAGGCATTAGTTGGGAACCATAGCTCTAACCTCACTTTCCTTTCAAAAAGCTGAGGGTTTGGTAGTTAGGAAGCCCCTAAGTAATCCATAGGTGTGAAGACTCAGAGGTTCTTTCTGGGAGCATCATCCTCAAGTCAGGAAGTTGATGTAGAACTTGAGGATGATTCATATAAAGATTTAATAAGATTACCTTTCGATTGATACTTTCCTTGTGTTCATAATTTATCAAAGAAAGGGTTAATACCGCATACTTGGTCAAAGCACAGGTCAAACTACATCAAAAGAATATGGAAGAACAAATGCGAAAGCTCTCAATCAAGACCAGGACTATGATTCAATATAGTGGGTCCAGTAGATGATGATGATTAGCTAGTCATCACCAATCATTTGAAATGATAGGTACTTTTCAAATCACATTAAATCATATGAGGAGCTATGCTTAGAAACTTTATGATCTAGATGATTTTGAAGTCAAAGATGCACCACCAAAGTTTGAAGAAGAGATCAGTTCAACCATCAATGAGCTCAAAGAAATCAACTTAGAGTTGAAGAAGATCCATGCCTGACATACATCAGTTCTTCATTGATGAAATTGAAACTAATAACTTAGTTAAGCTATTGACTGAGTTTAAGGACTGCTTTGCATGGAGTTATGAAGAGATTCCTAGATTGGCTCTTGATGTAGCGGTCCATAAACTAGCAATAGAGCTTATTGCTAACCCTATCAAGCAAGCTCCAAGACACATGCGATTAAACATAGAATAATAGGTCATTTTTGAAGTCAAGAAACTGATCGATGCTGGCTTCATCTGAGAAGAAAAATACCCTACCTGGTTAGCTAACATTGTCCCAGTTAAGAAAAGAATGGTCAAATTCACATATGCGCTGATTTTAGGATTTAAATAAGGCATGTCCAAAAGAAGAATTTCACTACCAATCCTGACTTGATGGTGGACATTACCTCATCTCATGCAATCTTCTCTTTCATGGATGGCTCATCTAGATATAACCAAATAAAGATGGCCCCTAAAGGTGAAAGAAACATTGCTTTTAGAACCCCGATCGAAATCTAGTACTATAAGGTCATGCCTTAAAGCCTTAAAAATGTCGATTACATACCGGCTATGACTGAATCTTGACAAACTCATTCATCATCAAGTCGAGTGTTATGTCGATGATCTTGTGGTCAAAAGTTGAGAAAAGGAAGACCATCTCTTTGACTTGAGAGTAGTTTTCAAATAGTTAAGACAATTTAACCTCAAATTGAACCCTTTGGAGTGCATTAAGAGTTGCTTCAAGAAATTTCTTTGGGTTTGTTGTCCGACACTAAGGAATCTAAATTGATCCAAAAAGGATCAACACGATATTATAAATGCCACCCCCTAAAAGTTTAACTCAATTCAAATCATTCCAAGGGCGATTGGCATCTCTGCGATGCATTATATCCAACTTATCGGGATGTTGTCAGCCATTCTTGGCACTTGTCAAAAAGGACACCATATTCAAGTGGGATGATAAGTGTGAGCATGCCTTCAAGACATCAAGCATTACCTAATGATGTTATTCTAGTTTATCCGCACGCCATACTTTACACTATGTTAGATGACTCCTTGCTTTGTTGGCCTAAGCCAATGATGATGGGAATGAACTCTACTATCTCACCTATCGTATAATCCCTACTGATAATTATCCACCCATTGAGAAGCATTGCCTAGCTTTAATCTTTGCATCCAAAAGATACAACACTACATGCTTTCTCATAAGGTGAACTTAATCTCTATCATCAATCCACAATAGTATCTCATGACATGGTTGACGCTATCAGGATGATTGGCATGATGGTCCATGATCCTCTCATAGTTTGACATTACCATTATACCCCTTCATTCGATGAAAGGACAAGTGCTAGCATATTTCTTAACAGCACACGCACTTCTTATTGACTCTCTGTTTAGTGATAATCTTCCCAATGAACAATCATGAACTTAGGAGATACTAGCATTCAGTGCTTGATGTGGTACTTTGATGGTGCGGCTTCCTCTCAAAGAGGAGAAAAACCACAATCTACTATTCCGTGAAAGGGGGTAGGAATAGTTCTCTTAACTCTGACGGATGTGATGAGATTCATATCATCCGCCAATCCTTGCACCAACAATGAAGTCAATATGAACCTCGATTTTGGGTCTGAGTTAGCCATTACTCTAAGCATCCGAGCATCAACATCTTTGGGATTCTCTAGTTATCAACCAAAGCGGGTCCTATAAAATTATAAATCTCAAACTCCATCACTACCACAACTACACATGGAGTTGTTGGCCCAAATTGAGGCTACCATTTATAAGATTCCTCGAGAGAGAATGCCATAGTGTATGCTTTATCCAAGCTTGCAAGGGCATGTCCGGAGGATGAGTCCATACCAATAAATGTCCAAAATAGATTGATCAAATCCAAGAAGGTCATAAAGCCTAGGCTCTTATCCCTTATTGATATTGAACTCATCAAAAAGTACTTCTTGAAGGGGAAGTTTCCATTGCCAAGAAGGATGAGGAGTTAGATTAGAGGCAACATTCATGGATTAACTAAATAAAGGCAAACTACCTCAAGAGAAGTCCCAAGCCCTTCAAATGAAGCAGAGAGCACTTTCATATGCTCTTGTGGATGATGCTTATATCGGCAGTCTTTCGATCATATCTGGTTACATTATTTTAACAAGCATGAAGCCCATAAGATCTTGATCGAGGTACACTCTAGATTATGTGGGGCCAACCATTCCAATCCAAAGATGAAAGCCAAGATCAAGAGACTAGGATACTACTGGCCATCGATGATCAAAGATTACATTGATATGGCTAAGCAATGCCACAAATGTCAAATATACGATGTGGTCCTGCACCAACAACCCAACATTCTACATCCTACATTGGCCTCATGGCCATTTGAGTGTTGGGGTACCGACATAGTGGGTCCGATTGATCTTCCTTCTTCCAAAGGTCATCGGTTCATCTTAGCTGCTACTGACTACTTTTCCAAATGGGAGAAGGTGATTCTGCTCAAAGAGGTCACAGGTCAACATGTGCTCCATTTTTTTAGGAACCATATCATATATAGGTTCGGAGTGCCTCGATGAATTATATCTAATAATGGTATTACATTCAAGAGCATCGAGATCAATAACTTTGCCCAAAGACACAACATAGATTAAAGATATTCTACCATCAACTACCGAGGGAAATGGCTTAGTAGCCTTCAACAAAACTCTCATCTAAATACTAAAAAAGATAACAATAATAAGCAATAGTGAGATGAAGTTAGTTGAAGCCTTGTGGTCCTACCTCACCATATAGAAATCCAACTCGTCTACTCCTTTCTCCTTAGTGTATGGGTACAAAGTCGTTCTACCATTAGAAGTTCAACTCCAACCACTAAGGATAGTTGTGGATAGCAAGATCATAATAGAGCATAATGCTAAGTTGTGGTTAGAAGAGCTCGAAGGTTTTGAGGAGAAATGATTGCGGGCATGCAAAAATCTCTAGTTGTACAAAGCTAAAATGATTCAAGCTCACAACAAGTTGGTCTGTCCTAGAGCTTTTCAAGTAGGAGAGCTTATTTTAGGTCTAAGGAAACTGATTATTGCCCTTCATAAGATGGGAGGAAAGATTGAATCCACTCCGGAGGGCCCTTTTTCCATAGAGAAGGCCTACCAAGGAGGATCTTATTAGCTTATTAATCATAAGAGAGAGCACTCAATTCTTCCAATCAATGGGCTCTACTAAAAAATTTTATAAATCATGTTTGAAAATAATTATCATCAATAAAAATTCCATTTTGAATTCAGTCTCTTCCATGTTGATAGAATTCTTGTTATCTTCCATGATGTGTTTAGGGTAGGTGTAAGGAACCCAAGTGGGATCCTATCCTTCATAAAGATAACACAAACAAAAACTACACACAAATATATAAAAAAAACACATATCCTTTATCTCGAGATACTCTGAGTTGAGATAATGCCCCAACGACTCAAGTTCAGGTCTTCCGATGTGCTACCTAGTGTGTCACACTAGTGGTTTTCTTTTGAGGATGTAAGAATGCTATGCTTTCTTACTCAGACACCGATGAGCATCTTGTTAGTTTATACCTTATCATAAGCTACCTCATGTTGGCTTCATTTAAGAGGATGTGAGTATGCTTTTGGATTAGCCTTCATGAGTATATGAGTATGGTTTTCCTTCCTATAAGTCAGTCTCTAAGTGTCTAGTCGATAGCATCGCCCCCAATGACAGACTATCTGATGATCGCTAAAATTTGTAAGCCTACATGCTTTCTTTCTAGATTGATCATTGCACATCGATGAGCACCTTAGGTTGGTTGGTTCTCAATATGCTTATGGATACACCACTCATGCTGATGGATACACCACTCATACTGATGGATACACCTTAGGTTGGTTGGTTCTTGCACCTTAGGATACACCACTCATTGAAGATGTAAGTTTGTTATGCTTTCTCCTTAAGTTGGCCATGGTACACATATAGGCTTTATTTTCCAAGGCTCAAGATAATGCCCCTAGCAGCACCTCCCATGTGGGCACTATATTTGGATCACATTCATTGTGACCCAATTTAGAAACTACCCAAGTTACTATCAGATTGGACAGTTCTCCTTTCCTAGTAACCACCTTTGTGGTTGGAGAATCCATCTTGTGGATGTGCAAATTCTCCCTTGGTCTAGTAAATCTATGATAGGTCAAGGATGAGATAGCCCCTTCTCAGTGTTGTCCCTTGCACACCAACAGTGTCCATGCAAACATATAAATAAAATAGATATTCACTTGTGGATTAGGAGGAAACCCCTAGTAGTACCTTTTCCAAAGCAGACATTCTATCTTTAGGCGTGTCGAAAACTCCTATAAGAATCACGATTACTCTTGAGTTGATATAACTTCTCTCAAAGATTCACTCAGTAGCCTAAGTCAATTCAATTTGTTTCACAGTCACCTTAGCGGTTGTTCCCTGTTTTAGAAGATGCAAGTCTCCTATGCCTTCCTCCTAACACAACCATTGCATCAGAAAGGCAACCCCTTAGGTTGGCTAGCTCTACCCCACAACCATTAGACTATCCCTTTGGATTTGTAAATCTGTGGTAGGACAAGTCCAATATAGTCCCTTCTCAATGGGTCCATCGCGCACCGACATGGTCCATAAAATAAATTTATCAAATTTGATCGAGCTCACATCCCCAGTGGATATGCCCTCAATTCAAAATTAAGTTAAAATTTATCTTGACTACTTTTGAGTTGACATAAGACCCCAACGACATTCACTCAGTAGTCACCCTAGGTTCGATTCGATTTGTTGTGCATCCAACAGGTCACCCTAGCAGTTGTTCCTCACTTTGGAAGAGGTAAGTTTGCTACGCCTTCTTCCTAGCATAGCCATTGCACACCGAAAGGCAACCCTTTAGGTTGGCTAGCTCCCACAACCCGTAGACTATCCCTTTGGATTTGTAAACTGAGGTAGGTCAAGTCTGATATAGCCCCTTCTGTGTGGGTCCATCTCACCGATAGGGTCCATACATTAACTCAAATTAAATTAAACCCAATCTAATTTTCCAGTGGAGTTAAATCACACCCTTCTCCCTAGTGGATCCCAAAATAATATATAAATAAGTCAAGCAAACAAATAAAATTCAAAACCAACCTCCCCAATGGAACCAAATTAAACTAACTCCCCTAGTAGTGTTTAAATCAAAGAAGTCCAACCAAACTCTTATCTCCCATGGATACATCCCCAAACAAATCTATGAAATCAAACTAAAATCCCTATCTCTAATAGATAGTCCAAACATGCTTCCCTAGTGGAAGGTTCATATACCCGATCGCTAGGGGACTCGAGCCCATATCTTTAGCAGATATGCCCCCACATCACTTTAAACAAAACAAATTAAAGTCATTTCAATCTTAATCCCCAGTAGAATATAGATTCTTATTCCTAGTGTATCTTCTTTCCATAAATTATATAATCAAATCAAATTCAAACCTTATCCCCAATAGATTTCTTTTTCTTTTATGCCCTCAACATAGACCCCTCACATGTCATGTCCAATGCATGTGTGATCCCCTTGCAGATCTTCCTCCATGTCCTTAACATGGAATTCTCATCTAATCTTATTTCTTCTCTTATGCACACCTTTAATACTTCAACCAAAAGCCTAACAATGTATTTGTTAAAATTACATCATCTTAATATTGTAATCAATATTTTATGATTTGTGATGGTGCAAGCTCAAAATAACTATACAATATCATGCTAAACATATTATAGTGTGAATTAACACACTATATTATATTATAATATATGATGTTATATTATAATTTGCTATAATATAATATATTGTCTAACATTAAACCTCATTAGAATCACTTAAAACAAATAACAAAATTTTCTCAAAATATGAATAATGTTCATTTTGGATGTAAAATTGTTGTTTTCTATTAGAAATGGTACAAAATAGCATAATTTTGGTGTTGCTTCTTAGTGTGCCGTGAATTTGGCCAAATTCTTCCATCTCAACCTTCAAATTAACATTTTGTGAGTTTTGACCCAATGTATTATAACAAAGTAAAACATACTAAAATGTACAATAACATTTAGTAACACACACCACATTCATATATATATATATATATATATATATATATATATATATATATATATATAATTTATTTAAAGATGCTTTCATATATAACATATTATCTTACATTACATCTTAAAATGAATCACTTTAAGAAAAAAATTTATAAAATTTGGTTGAAAAATGAACATTTATTTTGGATGCAAAATTGCATTCTTTTGATTAAATGACACACCATAGCACACCCCCAATGATGTTCCCTAAAGATTACCTTAAATTTGGCCAAATACCATCTTCTCAGCCTATAAATCAATATTTTTATGAATTATACTAGTACAAACTCTACTACATCATACTATAACAAACTAAAATATGCTAAAAAATAAGTAGTAATACACAATAGCATGCTATAATATGTGATGCTACACTATGTTGTGGTATCCTATATTATAATACAATATAACATATTATATTATATTATATTGCATATCACATCACAAGGGATTGCTTAAGATAAAAAATCATAAAATTAGTCTAAATAAAAAAACTATATATTTTAGTCGTATCACTTACATATTTTAAATTAAAATAATATATTATGATGCCATGCTCTACTTATTATGAATTTGGCCAAATTCCACCACTTTAAAGTCTAAATCAACATTTTTATAAATAATTCTAGTGTAAGCTCGACTGCATGGTTGTAAAATACTAAAAGAATTTAATATGCACAGAAAAATATATTATGATATATGATGCTATACTATGCTACAACATATAATATTTATTTTGAACATAAAATCTTACTTTTTAGACTACAAGTGGTGTAGCACACCTTTGGTACTATAACATAATCCCCACTTCAAATTTAACAAATTTCATCATCTGATTTGTTAAATTAATATTTCTATGATATATATATTTATATAGACTATAGGGTACAATACCATAATATACTAAAAAATTTCAAAACATCTTATAACATCCAAAACACATCACTACATGCTTAAATTTATGATGCTACATTATATAATATATGGTATTATTAATATTATTTAGGGTTTTAGGGTATTCAAATCTCTAATAGTCAAGGGAAAGTTTATTGAAGAAATTTTCTTTAGTTATCATAACTATGTTAGGATTAGGTCACTCTATAGATATACTCTTAATGACATATTTATTCAAGGTTTAGGGTTTAGGATTTAGAGTTAGGGTTTAAGGTTAGTTTAGGGTTTAGGGTTTAGGGTTCATTTAGGGTTTAGGGTTTGGGGTTTAGGGTTTAGGGTTTAGAGTTATAGGTTTTAGGGTTTAGGTTTAGGGTTTAGGTTTAGGGTCAGGGTCAGGGCAGGGGGAGTCATGGCTTACAACCCCAGGGTTTAGGGTTTAGGGTAGTGTAGGTTTTAGGGTTTAAGGGTTTGGTTTAGTTGGGCTCAGTTTATTTTAGGTTTAGGTTTAGGTTATTTATTTTGATTTTATTTAGTAGTTTATTTATCTTATTTATCTTAGGATTAGCTTTTTTATTTAGTGAGTTTTCTATTTTTTAGGTACTTTAGTTTATTTAGGTTTAGGTTTTATTTAGTTTTATTTTATTTTATTTTTTTTAGTATTTTATTTTATTTTAATTTTTTTATTTTTATATTTTATTTTTTTTATTTTAGGTTTATTTTATCTTAATTAAGTTTCATTTTATTTATTTTATTTAAGTTTATTATTATTTTATTATTTTTATTTTAGAATTGTTTAAGTTTAGGCTGAGGAGTTTAATTTAATTTATTTTGATTTTATTTAGGTTTATGTTTTATTTATTTTATTTTAAGTTTATTTAGTTTAGGTGGTTTAGGTTTATGTTTAGGGTCAGTGGTTTAGTGTAAAGTGGTGTAGATCTTGGGTTTAGGATGGGCTGCCTAGGGTTGAGGGTTTTAAGGTTGCTGGTCAGTTTGTAATGATCTAGGGTTTAGGATTTAGGGTTTAGGTTTAGGGTTTAGGGTCCAAAGTTTAGTAGGTTAATTTTAGGGTTTAGGGTTTAGGGTTTAAGGTTAGGGTTTTTTTAAATTATGTAAATCAGTTTTTTTTATTTAGTTTATTTTATTTATTTTAGTTTATTATATTTTTGATTTTATTTATATTTTATTTTTTTTTATTTAGTTTATTTATTTTAGGTTATTTAGTTTAGTTTAGGTGCTTAATTTTAGTTTATTTTTTTATGTTTAGGTTTTTTTTATTTTTTTAGTTTAGTTTCATTTTATTTTGTTTTTTAGGTTTAGTTTTATTTTTTTATTTTTTTTTATTTTCTTTCTTGGTTTAGGTTTTAGGTTTTATTTTTATTTTATTTTTTTTTTGTTTAGGTTTAGTTTATTTTGACTTTATTTTATTTTATTTAAGATTTAGGTTTATGTATGTTTAGATTTTAGGTTTAGGTTTAGTTTTATTTATTTTAGTTTAGGTTTAAGTTTATTTTATTTTCATTTTAGTTTAGTTTTTTTAACTTTATGGTTTATGTTTTATTTTTATTTATTTTAGGTTTATTTTTAGGTTTAGGTTTTATTTAGTTTTATTTTATTTTATTTAGATTTATTTTATTTTATTTTAGGTTTAGTTTTATTTTATTTAGGTTTTATTTAGTTTTATTTATTTTCTTTAGTTTAATTTTAATTTTTAATTTATTTTGTTTTATGTTTAGGTTTAGGTTTAGGTTTAGGTTTAGGTTTTATTTTATTTTGGTTTAGGTTTTATTTATTTTTATTTTAGGTTTTACTTTAGGTTTTGGTTTTAGCTTTAAAGGTTTAGTGAGAGTTAGTTGAGGTTTAGGGTGGTTTAGGGAGGGATTAAGGTTTAGGATTTAGGATTTAGGGTGGTTTTTGTGGTTTGGGGTTTGTGGTTTAGAGTTTAGGGTTTTAAGGGTGTAGGGTTTTGGTTTTTTTAATTTTGGTTTTTTGTTAATAGAGAACAAATTCAGATTCAACATTTCATCATTTTGATTTCATCGACCAAGTAACACACAAAGTTTTCTAAGACATAAGTGAGGACATAGATAAAAAATGAGCACGCATAAAATCAAAACAGATAATTAGAACTATCTATATTGTAAAGACAGTTCCATAACCAGCAGATTGGATCGACCCTTCTTCAGTTTCTTCAGTTCTCATCAGAACCACCCTAGCCTCTCGAATAGCTAGATCCACCATCATATGCCCGATCTCTCCCTCCGCCACCACCATGGCTGTAACCTCCATTGTTCCTCCTTCCTCCATAATCACCATTGCTCTAACCACCACCTCCATGACCACCAACACCTCCAGATCCCCCACCACCACTATTTTTTAACTTATTTAGTTACCTTAGGTTTAGTTTAGGGTTTTAGGGTTTAGGTTTGGGTTTTAGGTTTGTTTAGGTTTGTGTGTTTAGTTGGTTTTACATTTTGGGTTTAGTGCGGTTTAGGGTTTAATTTATATTTATTTATATTTATTTTATGTTTTTTATTTAGTTTAGTTTATTTATTTAGATTTTTTATTTATTAAGTTTATTTTATTTATTTAGTTATATTTTTTATTTTTATTTTTATTTTATTTATTTTAGTTTAGTTTATTATTTATTTATTTATTTTAGTTTAGTTTTTTATTTTAGTTTAATTTTAAGTTTAGGTTTATTTAGGTTTATCTTTTAGTTGAGTTTTTTTTTATTTTATTTTTAGTTTAGGTTTTTTTTTTTTTTTATTTTTAAGTTTAGGTTTAGGTTTTTTATTCTATTTTTAGGTTTAATTTTAGGTTTTATTTTAGGTTTATTTTTATTTTATTTTTTAGTTTAGGTTTAGGTTTATTTTATTATTTTTATTTTATTTAGTTTATTTTAGATTTGGTATAGGTTTTTATTTTAGTTTAGTTTAGGTTTATTTTATTTTATTTATTTTAATTTTATCTTAGGTTTAGGTTTTATATTTTATTTATTTTTAGGTTTTAGGTTTAGGTTTTCATTTAGTTTTATTTATTTTATTTTATGTTAAGTTCTTATTTTATTTAGGTTTTTTATTCTTAGTTTATTTTAGTTTATGTTTAATTTTTTTATATTTTATTTTAGTTTATATTTATTTATTTATTTTATTTATTTGGGTTTAGGTTTTTATTTATTTTATTTTATTTCATTTAGGTTTAGGTTTATTTATTTTATTTTAGCTTATCTGGTTTTAATTAGTTTATAGGGTGCTCAGTTAGGCCCAGCAGGTGGCAGGGGGGTGATTTTAGGGTTTAGGGTCAGACAGGGTCATGGTTTAGGTTTAGGGTTTAGTTTAGGCTTTATGCTAGTGCCTGTGGTAGTCAGTTTAGTCAGTTTAGAGGATCTGGGCTCATTATGGTAGTGGTTGTACAGAGTAGGGTCATTGGTTTAGAGCCTAGGGTAGTTTTAGGGCCTGGGCCCAGGGTCAAGGGCCTAGATTTAGTTACAGCTCAGGTTCCCGCCTTTTTTAATCAAGCAAACCCAAGAGGTTTAGGTTTATTTGTTTTATTTATTTATTTTAGTTTATATTTCATTTTTTTATTTTATTTATTTTTGTTTATATTTTGGTTTATTTATTTTAGTTTAGTTTTATTTTAGTTTTAGGTTTAGGTTTATGTTTATTTTAGTATTTTATTTTATTTTATTTTATTTTATTTTTATTTTAGGTTTAGGTTTTATTTTTTTTTTAGGTTTATTTTAGGTTTTATTTTAGCTTTATTTTATCTTTAGTAGGTTTAGTTTATTTTAGGTTTATGTTTAGTTTAAATTTAGTTTAGGTTTAGGTTTTATTTTGCTTATTTTAGAGGTTCTTTTGTAGGGTTTAGGTTCTATTTTTGTTTATTTTAGGTTTTATTTTAGGTTTATTTTTAAGTTTAGGTTTTATCTAGTTTTATTTTATTTTATTGGATTTTAATTTTGCATTTAGTTTTATTTTATTTATGTTTTCATTTGTTTTATTTATATTTTTTTTTAGTTTAGTTTAGGTTTTTATTTATTTTAATTTAGTTTAGTTTTTAGTTTTTATTTTATTTTATTTTTAGGATTAGGTTTAGGTTTATAAGTTTAGGTATTTATTTTATTTAGTTTAGGTTTATTTATTTATTTTATTTTTAGGTTCTTATTTAGTTTAGGTTTAGGTTTAGGTTTAGGGTTTAGGGTTTAATGTTTAGGGTTTGGTTTGTAGATTTAGGGTTTAGAGTAGGGTTTAGGGTTTAGTTTGGTTTGTGGTTTAGGGTTTAGAAGTTAAAGGTTTATGGTTTTGCCTAGGTTTTAGGGTTTTGTGATTTGAAGTTTAAGATTTGTGTGGTTGTAGATTTAGTGGTTAGTTTTTCTATTTTTTCTTTTTTTTTATTTTTAGGTTAAAAAAATAAAATAAAAACATAAACCTAAACCTAAAAATAAATTAAAAAACCTAAACCTAAAAAATAAAATAAAAATAAAACTAAACTAAAAAATAAACATATAGCTAAACCTAAATCAAAAAATAAACTAAAATAAAAAACCTAAACTAAACTAAATAAACATATAATAAATAAACTAAACTAAATAAAAATAAAAAATAAACCTAAATAAAAATAATAAAATAAAATAAAATAAAAAATAATAAACTAAATAAACCTAAGCCTACCAGTTTACTTATTTTTTTTTAAAAAAAACCTTTATGCACTACACCCTAAACCCTAAACCCTAAATTCTAAACCCTAAACCCTAAACCTCAAACCCTAAAACTAACCCTTAACCCTAAACTCTAAACTTACAACCCTAAACCCTAAACCATAGAAAACCCTATACCCTAAACTTTAAACCCTAAACCCTAAACCCTAAACCCTAAATAAAAAAAATAAAAAACTCTAACCCAAAACCCAAAATCATAAAACTAACCCTAAACCCTAAACCCAAAACCCTAAACCTTAAACCATAAGCCCTAAAACCTAAACCCCTAAACCCTAAACCCTAAACCCAAAAACCCAAAACCACAAACCTAAACCCTAAACCCTAAACCCTAAATCCTAAAACCTAAAAACCAAAAATCCTAAACCTAAACTAAATAAAACCTAAAATAAAATAAATAAAAAAACCTAAACCTAAGTAAATAAATAAAATAAAATAAATAAAAACCTAAACTAAAACCTAAACCTAAACATAAACCTAAACCTAAAATTATAATAAAATAAAATAAAAAATAAACTAAAATAAATTAGATAAAAACCTAAATTAAACTAAAAAATAAATAAACCTAAAAATAAAACCTAAATAAAATAAAACCCAAACATAAATAAAAACAAAATAAACCTAAAATAAAATAAAAACTAAACTAAATAAAAAGCTAAATCTAAAAAATAAACCTAAAAATAAAACCTAAAAAGAAATAAAAATAAAACCTAAACCCTAAAATTAAAAAAAACTAAACCTAAAATAAACAAAATAAAATAAACCTAAACCTAAACTAAAATAAACTACATTAAAATAAATAAAACCTAAACTTAAACCTAAACCTAAAATAAACTAAACCTAAACCCTAAACTAAATAAAATAAAATAAACTAAAAATAAACATAATCCTAAACTAAAAAATAAAACCTAAAAATAAACCTAAAATAAAAACCTAAAACCTAAACCTAAAAAAAATAAAAACCTAAACCCAAACCTAAAAATAAAAAATAAAACCTAAACTTAAAAAATAAAATGAAAATAAAACTAAACTAAAATATAAATAAAAACCTAAACCTAAACCTAAAAAATAAACTAAATCAAAAAAAATCTAAACTAAAATAAACTTAAAATAAATAAAAAATTAAATAAAATAAAATAAATAAAAAATAAACTAAATAAACCTAAACCTACCGATTTACTTAAATCTTAAAAAACCCTAAACCCTAAATCCTGAAACTATAACCAAAATCTTAAACCCTAAACCCTAAACCTTAAACCCTAAACCCTAAATGCTAAACCCTAAACCCTAAGCTTAACCTTAAACTCGACACCCTAAAACCCTAAACCCTAAACTCTAAACTAACCCTATACCCTAAACCCTAAAACCTAAAAACCCTAAACCCAAAAGCTTAAACCCTAAACCCTAAACCCTAAACCATAAACCCTAAACCTAAACCCTAATATTAAACCCTAAACCCTAAACTAACTAAAACCAACACTAAACCCTAAACCCTAAATCTTAAACCCTAACCCTAAACTAAACTAAACCTAAAACCCTAAACCTAAAACCTAAACCTAAACCTAAAACCTAAACCTAAACTAAATAAATAAAAAATAAATAAAATAAACCTAAATAAAATAAAATAAAATAAAATAAAACCTAAATTAAAACCTAAAAAAAACTAAAATAAAAAAATAAAAATAAAAACTAAAAAAAATAAAATAAACCTAAGAATAAAAAACCTAAATAAAATTAACCTATAATGAAATATAATATAAACTAAATGAAAACCTAAACCTAAAAAATAAACCTATAAATAAAACCTAAAAATAAATTAAAAATATAACCTAAACCCTAAACTAAAAAAAATGTAAACCAAAAATAAAAAATAAGAAAACCTAAACCTAAACTAAAATAAATAAAACATAATCCTAAACATAAAATAAAAAAAATTTAAACATAAACTTTAAATAAACTAAACCTAAACCCTAAACAGAATAAAATAAAATAAACTAAAAATAAACCTAAACCAAAACAAAAAAATAAAACCA
This sequence comes from Cymbidium sinense, assembly GCA_021442155.1. Taxonomy (NCBI): domain Eukaryota; kingdom Viridiplantae; phylum Streptophyta; class Magnoliopsida; order Asparagales; family Orchidaceae; genus Cymbidium; species Cymbidium sinense. The sequence goes on from JAKCPB010001631.1 coordinate 23,191, forward strand.
AAAAATAAACCTAAAAATAAAAACCTAAAACCTAAATGTAAAAAACTAAATAAAAATCTAAACTTAAAACTAAAAATAAAAAATAAAACCTAAACCTAAAAAAGAAAATAAAAATAAAACTCTACTTAAAAGTAAACCAAAACTTAAACCTAAACCTAAAAAATCAACTAAAATAAAAAACCTTGACTAAAATAAATAAACCTAAAATACATAAACTAATCTAAGCAGAAATAAAAAGTAATCCTAAATAAAAATAAAAAATAAAGTAAATTAAAATAAATGAAAAATAAACTAAAAAAACTAAATAAACCTAAACCTATCGATTTACTTAATTTTTAAAAAAAATCTTAAACCCTAAATCCAATACCCAAAACTCTAAACCCTAAACCTACAACCCTAAACCCTAAACTTTAAACCCTAAACCCTAAAAAACCTTAAAACCTAAACCCTACCCCTAAACCATTAAAACTAAAAGCATAAACCCTAAACCTAAGCCCTAAACTCTAAAACCCAAAACCCTAAACCCTAACCCTAAACCTAAATCCTAAACCCTAAACCCTAAACATGAAACCTTAAACCTAAACATAAAGTAACTAAATAAATTAAAAATAAACCTAAACCCTAAAACCTAATAAACTTAAACCCTAAGAATGGGCGTAACCTGACAGAGGAACATCATCCAACGTGCTCGCCTTGATCTAGTGGAGGCAAAGGTGGTTATGGTGGGGGGATTTGGAGGTGGATATGGAGGTCACTGAGCAAGCATGGTGAGAGGAGTGACTAAGGTTAGTGGTGGTGAGGGATATGATGGTGGATACCACTACTCGAGAGGCCGGGGTGGTTCTGATGGGAACTGGAGAAACTAATGAACGGTTGATCCAATCTGCTACTTATGGAAATGTCTTTAAAGTGAAGACGGTTCTAGTTATCTAGGATTTTTGATTTGCTCTATGTGTGCTCAATTTTTATCTATGTCATCACTTATGTCTTAAAAACCTTGTTGTGTTACTTACTTAATGAAATCAAAATGAAGAAATGTTGAATGTGAATTTATTCTAAAAAAAAACTAAAAAACTATAAACCCTAAACTAAAACCCAACAATAAAACTAAAACCTATAAACCCTAAAACTTAAACCATAAACCCTAAACCCTAAAAAAACTCTAAAAAAACCAAAAAACTAACCTAAACCAAACCCTAAACCTAAACCCTAAACTAAAACCTAAACCTAAACTAAATAAAACATAAAAATAAAATAAAAAAACCTAAACTAAAATAAAAAATAAATAAAAAGATAAAGATAAACCTAAACCATAGAAAGAAAATAAAATAAAAAATAAAAATAAACTAAAATAAAATAAATAAAAAGCTAAAATAAATTAAGAAAATGCAAAACCTAAATAAAATAAAAACTAAACTAAAAATAAAATAAAATTAAAAGTAAATAAAAAACTTAAACTTAAAAAATAAACCCTGAAAATAAATAAAAAAAAATAAACCTAAACCCTAAACTTAAAATAAAATAAAATAAACCTAAACCTAAACTAAAATAAATAAAACCTACACCTAAACTTAAACCTAAACTAAATAAAATAAAATAAACTAAAAAATAAGCTTAAACCTAAAAGAAAAAAAAAATAAAAAGCTAAAATAAACCTAAAATAAAACCACAAACCTAAACCTCAAAAAAAAACAAAATAAAACCTAAACGTGAACCTAAAAAGATAAACCTAAACCTAAAAAAATAAAAAATAAACTACTAAAGATAAACACCTAAACCCAAACTTAAAAAATAAAATAAATAAAAAAGCCTAAACTAAAATAAATAAGCCTAAAATTGGTAAACTAATCAATAAAAATAAAATAAAAATAAATAAAATAATAAAAGGCTAATTAAATAAAAAATCTAAATAAACTAAAAAAACCTAAACTCTTGGTTTGCTTATTTAACTAAATAATAAAATAAAGGAATAAAATAATAAAAAAAATCCTAACCCTAAACCCTAAACTATCCCTACAACCTAAACCATGTATCCTGGCCAAGGCCCTGGGCTTAACTGTGGCTACTAAAACTAAAGGCTGAGCCCTAAACACTAAACACCCTGGAATCCTTAAATCTCCACCCTCAATTCTGACCCTGAGCCCTAACCTAACGCTGGGCCCTGGGCCAGGCCCTAACAGGGCCAAACTCCTGGGCCTCACTCTACCCTGGGCCTAAAACACTGTAAACCTAGGCCATAAACTGCAAACCATAGACCACTGAATGCAACCCTGGGCCCTGGGCTAAACTGACCTACCACCGTCCTAAACCCTACAGGCTCTAGGCTAACACTGCACTCTAAACTCAAGACCTCCAGGCCCTAAATCCTCTGACCTGGCCCTGGGCAAACATGACCTCTGACCACTGGCTCACTGGGCCTGACCACTGGGCCCTGGGGTGCCTAGATCTTGGGCCCTAAAACCCTGGTGACACTAAAACCTAAATACTAAACACACCCTAAACCTAAACACTAAACCCTAAACCCTAAACCACTAAACACTGAGCTGAGCTAATAAAACATAAAATAAAATAAATAAAATACCTAAACCTAAAATAAATAAATAAAATAAAATAAAACCTAAACTAAAACCTTAACCTAAACCTAAAAATAAAGATAAGAAAGATAAAAAATGGACTAAGATTAAAGATAAATAAAGCCTAAACTGGACTATAAGATAAAATAAACCTAAGGAATAAAACTAAATGTAAAATGAAATAAAATTAAACTAAAAAAAATAAATATTAAACTTAAAATAAAAAATAAAATAAACCTAAAATAAAATAAAACTAAATAAAACCTAAAATCTAAAAAAATAAACCAAAAAAATAGAACCTAAAATAAATAAAAATAAACCTAAACCTTAAATTAAAAAAAATATAAAGCTAAACCAAACTGAACTAAAATAAACTAAACTAAAATAAATAAAACTTAAAGCTAAACATAAACCTAAATAAAATAAAACAAAATAAAATAAAATAAACCAAAACTTAAACTAAAAAATAAACCTAAAATAAACCTAAAATAAAAAATCTAAAACCTAAACCTAAAAATAAAATAAAACCTAAACTACACTAAATTTAAAAAAAATCTAAGAAATAAAATAAAAAAAAATAATTAAACTAAGAATAAACCTAAACCTAAACCTAAACCTAAAATAAACAAAATAAAAAATCACATACTAAAATAAATAAAGCCTAAGATAAATAAACTAAACTAAAAGAATAAAATAAAAAATAAACTAAATAAAACTAAATTAAATCTGGACTGCAGGTTTACTAATTTAAAGATAAAAATAAAATGAAATTAATAAACCAACTAAACTAAAATAAATACTAAATGTAAATAATAAAAGAAATGAACTTATAAATTAAAAATAAAATAAAATTAAAATAAATAAAGATAAAATACAATTTAAAGGCCTAAACCCAGGCTAAACCAGAAGCACAAACTGAGCCACTGACAATAAACCATGACCCAAATACACAAAGACACTAAACCTTAGGCCCTAACCTGGCCACCCCCCAGACCCTGAAACTGAGCCAAAGGCTCTAAATAAAACTTACTAATCCTAAAGAATACTAAAGCCACTGGGTCTGGGCCACAAGACCTGAGGCCACTGATTTGTAGCTGATCAGCTTAAGGCCAACCCTAAACCCTGAGCCACTGGGCTTAATCCTGGGCCTAGTGACCACAGGCCCTGAGCCTGATCACTGACCTGGGCGTTAAGGCCTTGGGCCACTAAGGCCACAGACCACTGGGCCATAAATACTACCTGGCATAGTCTGGGCTAATAGACCTGTGTAATAGTATCTACTGGGTAGATGAAGATAAAGATAAGATAAAGGCCTAAACTAAGACCTGAATGGGCAGATAAGATAATGAAATAAAGTAAACTAAAATTTAAAGATAAATAAAATGTGGCTTTCAAAGATAAAGATAAACCTAAGATAAAAACCTCAAAAGATAAAATATAAACGTAAAGATAAAATAAAATAAAATAAAATTAATTTTAAACATAAAACTAAAAATAAACTTAAAAATAAAACTTAAAATAAATAAACAAACTGAAGCCAAAATTTTGAGAAAAGTCTAAACTAAAATAAAATAAAATAAATAAAATAAAATAAACTTATGCCTAAACTAAAATAAACTTAAAATAAAGAAACCTACCTAAAATAAACCTAAAATAAAACCTAAAACTAAACCTAAATAAAATAAAACTAAAACCAAAGATAAAATAAAATAAAATCAACTAAAATTAAACCTAAACCTAAAATAAAATAAAAAAATAAACTAAAATATAAAACTAAAATAAATTAACATAATGTTAATAAACTAATAAAAATAAAATAAACCTAAAATTAAAATAAAAATATAAGTAAACTAAAATATATAGAAAATAAACTAAATATACTAAATAAAGCTAAACCTACCGATTTACTTAATTTAGGAACAAAAAAAAACCTTAAACCCTAAATTCTAAACCCAAAACCTACAACCCTAAACCCTAAAACCTAAAAAATGCTAAACCCTAAAATCTTAAACATTAAAAGCTTAAACCATAAAACTCTAAACCTTAAACCGTAAACCCCAAACAATAAACTTAAACTTAAAGTAACTAAATAAATTAAAAAAATAAACATAATCACTAAAAACTAATAAACCTAAACCTAAACCTAAACCCTAAAAATGGGTAGAACCTTCACGGTAGGAATATCACCATCAACCAGGCTCAGTCTAGATCTAACGGTGTAGGCAAAGGTGGATGAAGCGGATATCATAGTGGTGGTGGGGGCTCTGGAGGTGTTGGTGGATATGGGTGGTGGTGAGGCGTGATTATGGAGGCGGGAGTGACTAAAGTTACAACTATGGTAGTGGAGAGGAGAGAGGATATGATGGTGGATCGCTACTGATAAGTGGGTGGTTACGATGAACTAGAAAGCAAGAATGGCCAATCCGATGTAACTTATGGAACTGTCTTTAGAGAGTTGGTTCAAGTTATCTAGGGTTTTTATTTGATCTATGTGTGCTCATTCTTTATCTATGTCATCGCTTGTGTCTTAAAAAACTTAGTGTGTTACATGGTCGATGAAATCGAAAAGAAGAAATGTTGAATATGAATTTGTTCTCTTTTAAACATAAAAAAAACCTTAAACAAAAACTTGAACCCTAAACCTAAAACATAAACCCTGAACCCTAAATCTAAACCTTAACCCTAAACCCTAAAAGTAAAATATAAAAAATTAAGAAAAAATTTAAAAAATTTAAAAAAATTGCTAACCCTAAAACCAATCCTAAAACAAACCTATAACCCCAAACACTAAACCCTAAACCATAAACTTAAAATCCAAACCCTATAACCCTAAACCCTCTAAAACACTAAACCATAAAGCTACTAAACCTAAATGCTAAAACTCTAAACCCTAAACCCTAATCCTCCCTAAAATCTAAAACCACCTAAAAAATAAAATAAATAAAACTTATAAAAGCCTAAACTAAACTTAAATAAATAAATTAAACTAAATAGAAATAAAAAACTAAATATACTGGTTTGCTTTTTAAAACCCTACCCTAAATCATAAACCTAAACTAAATAACCCTAAACATCTCCATACCCATAAACTAAATCCTAATGGTTAAACCCTCCCTAAACCCTCGACCTAAAACTTATGTAAATCATTAACCCTAAACCCTAAACCCTACTAAACCCTAGGCCCTACTAACCTAAACATTAAACCTTAAAATCCTAAATAAAACCCAACCATAAACCCTAAAATGCCTAAAAAACATAAATCTAAACTAGATAAAACCTAATATATATGTATATATATAATATGTATGTATATATATAATATATATATATAAATCTAAATTAGATAAAATAAAATAAAATAAAAACCTAAACTAAAACCTAAAAGAAACTTGATAAAATAAAATAAAATATAAAAATAAAATAAACTAAAATAAATAAAAAATGTAAACTTTCTAAAATAATATAAACCTAAGAATAAAAAACCTCAAAAAATAAAATATAAACGTAAAATAAAATAAAATAAAATAAAAATTAATTTTAAACATAAAACTAAAAAATAAACTTAAAAATAAAACTTAAAAAATAAATAAAAAATAAAACCTAAACCCTAAATTTAGAAAAAAGTCTAAACCTAAAATAAAAATAAAATAAACAAAATAAATAAACCTATACCTAAACTAAAATAAACTTAAAATAAAACCTAAACTAAAATAAACCTAAAATAAAACCACCTAAACCTAAAATAAAAATAAACCTAAACCAAAAATAAAATAAAAGTCAACTAAAATTAAACCTAAACCTAAATAAAACCTAAAAAAATACTAAAATATAATTCTAAACTAAAATAAATTAACATAAAATAAGTTCACTAAATAAAATAAAAATAAACCTAAATTAAAATAAAAAATATAGTAAACTAAAATATATAGAAAATAAACTAAATATACTAAATAAAGCTACCTGGGTTACTTAATTTAGGACAAAAAAAAAACCTAAATTCTAAACCCAAACCTACAACCCTAAACCCTAACCTAAAAAATCGAACCCAAAATCTTAAAATTAAAAGCTAAACCATAAAACTCTAAACCTAAACCGTATACCCCAAACTATAAACTTAAACTTAAAGTAACTAAATAAATTAAAAAAATAAACATAATCACTAAAAACTAATAAACCTAAACATAAACCTAACCCCTAAGAATGGGGCACACTAGGAATATCACCATCAACCGGGCTGATCTAGATGGCGGTGGAGGCGAAGGTGGATGAAGCGAATATCATAGTGGTGGTGGGGACTCTGGAGGTGCTGGTGGATATGGAGGTGGTGGTCGGAGCAGTGGTGGTTATGGAGGTGGGATGAGTGACGGAAGTTACAACTATGGTAGTGGCGGAGGGAGAGATCAGGGATACGATGGAGGATCCCGCTACTCGATAGGCGTGGGTGGTTCTGATGGGAACTAGAGAAACTGAAGAATGGCCAATTCGATCTGTAACTTAAGGAATTGTGTCTTTACAGTAGAGTTGGTTCAAGTTATCTAGGGTTTTTATTTGATCTATGTGTTATCATTCTTTATCTATGTCATCGCTTGTGTCTTAAAAAAACTTGGTGTGTTACATGGATGAAATCAAGAAGAAATGTTGAATGAATTTGTTCTCTTTTAAACATAAAAAAAACCTTAAACAAAAACTTGAACCATAAACCTAAAACCTAAACCCTGAACCCTAAACCTAAACCTTAACCCTAAACCCTAAAAGTAAAAAATAAAAAATTAAGAAAAAATTTAAAAAATTTAAAAATATTGCTAACCCTAAAACCAATCCTAAACCCTAAACCAATAACCTTAAACCCCAAACAATAAAACCCTAAACCATAAACTGAAAATCTAAAAACAAAATAATAAACCCTAAACTAACCCTAAAACACTAAACCATAAAGCCCTAAACACTAAACCCTAAATGCTAAAACTCTAAACCCTAAACCCAAATCCCTAAACCCTAAAAACCTAAAAACCTAAACCTAAAAAAATAAAATAAAAATAAAACTCAACTAAAAATAAATAAGCCTGGAAAAATAAACTTATAAATTAAACTATTAGAATAAAATTAACCTAAATATGGTTTACTTAATTTAAAAACCCTAAACCCTAAATCATAAACCCTAAACCTTAACCACAACACTACCACTGACCCTAAACCATGAACCCAATAAAACCCTAATTTACCTACACAAACCCTAAACCTCTACTGGGCTGACTCTGACCCTAAACCCTAAACCCTAAACCCTAAACCCTAAACCTTAGCTCTAAACCCTAAACCCTAAAATAAAACCCTAAACTTAAACCTAAACTAACTAAATAAATTTAAAATAAACTAAACCCTAAAACAGTAACATAAACCTCACTAATAATAATGTGCAAAACGTTGGCTAGAACATAACCTTCAACCTTGCTCAGTCTAGAGGCGGTGGAGGCAAAGGCGAAGGCGACAGTTATTGTAGCGGTGGTGGGGAATCTTGAGGTTGTGGTGGATATGGGGGTGGTAGTTGGAGTAATGGTTATTATGGAGGTAAGAAGCGATGGGTTCAGATGTGGTGGTGTAGGGAGAGATCAGATATGATGATGGATCCCACTACTACTGAGAGGTGGTTCAGAGAATGGAGAAACTAAAAAAATAGTCAATTTGATCTATTGCTTATGGAACTATGCCTTTATAGTAGAGATAGTTCTAGTTATCTAGGGTTTTTAAATTACTTTATGCATTCTCATTTTTGATCTATATCATTGCTTATATCTTTGAAAACTTGGTGTGTTACTTAGTTGATGAAATTGAAGGAAAGAAATGTATAATCTGAATTTGTTCTCTATTAAAAACAAAGAAAAACCCTAAACCCTAAACTAAAACCTGAACCCAAAACCTAAAACCTAAACCCTAAACTAAAACATGAACCTAAAATCTAAAACCTAAACCCTAAACCCTATTGATTGGGAATAAAATCACTATGCCATTTGACCTAACAAAACTATTCATTTCAAACACATAAAATAAAACAGTTTGCTTTTGTCTAATCTCACCAAAGGATTAAAAGTAAAGTGGGTTCTAAAGGTTGGATCTTAATGATGCTCACATTCAACACATCAAACATAAGATCCCTAAGGCTTTCTAAGTGTTCAAGAATTATACCTCACGAGCTAATGTTGATTCGATAAAAGGGTGGCGTTTAGAAGAAATGAAGCCCTATTGAGATGCTTATTGGGTTGGATCAATACTTCAGCTAGGATACCTTTTCTTTACTCATATGATTCTCTTTAAAGGCCTCCTCACGATTGAAGATAGTGTTCTCTAAATTGGTCAATTTGAACATCTTTCAGGCAGAGAGCTTTGCTAGATGTTTCTAGGCTTCCCTCCTCAGTATCCCTAAGCTCACTAGCACCCGCTGCGAGCTTCAACATTCTCATGGACAGGTTAGAAGCAAGCTGAAGGAAATATCTTCCTTACATGTGCTTGGGTTGTGTAGAGAAGAGTTGTTCAAATGCAAAATCAGAAAACTTAGATGGAGAATAGGAGGTAGTGGAATGCAGCTACAAGAAGGAAAGGAGGTTCAACATATAAGGAGATTAAAGTTGTAGTAGCATTTTTTAGGAAATGTTGAAGATCAAGTGTTAGTAGAGGAAGAGGACAAGAGGAGAGAGGCTCGATGCTGTAGCATGATACTTTTAAACTAAAAAAGTGAGGGATAGGAAGAATGACTATAGCCAAAAAGAGTTTAAAGAGGACTGGATTTCACATTCAGTTGGAGCAACGAATATTCTTGCAGGCTATAGTGCCTCTCAACCCGTGGGCTTAGGGATGAAGCTTGCATGTGGATAAGAGTGTCAGACATGAGCCTCAGCAGTCTTCATACAAGGAAAGAGAGGAGGTGTGTAGCTAGCCTTTGATTTGATTAGAGGGGAGGAAGTATCGAACTGACAAGAAGATGAGATGCTGCTCACATGCGACAAATATGGAGAGTGAAGATAGATGAACAAAGGGATTCCAATACTGTGAGGCTAGCCTTCGATCAGACGAAATGAGATACAGGGATGGGTTCGACTACTCTTGCATGAAGGAATATGCGAGAGAGGTGAAGCTTCTCTTAAAAAAAACTTAAACAAAATCTTGAACCCTAAATCTAAAACCTAAACCCTAAACCCTAAACCTAAACCTTAACCCTAAACCCTAAAAGTAAAAAATAAAAAATTAAGAAAAAATTTAAAAAAATTTAAAAAAATTGCTAACCCTAAAACCAATCCTAAACCCTAAACCTATACCTTACCCCAAACACTACAACCCTACCATACTGAAATCCAAACCCTAAATAATAAACCCTAAACCTAAACCCTAAAACACTAAACCAACCTACACTAAACCCTAAATGATCTAAACCCTAACCTGATCCTAAACCAAACCTACCTAAAAAATAAAATAAATAACTCAACTAAAAAACTAGCCTTAAACTAAATAAATATTAAACTAAATAGAAAAATTACTATATCTGGTTTGCTTTAAAGATATAAATCATACCCTCTTTTTACTAACCTGATTTAATATAACTATATAATCAAACTATTATATACTGATAATCTAATACCCTAAAAAATATTTAAATGATAAACCCTATCAGCTAAAACTTAAACCATTAAAATCATTAACCTAAACCCTAAACTAAACCTGAGTCCTAAACTGGGTAATATAAAAAATAAACCTAAATAACCCTAAATTAACTCTAAACCCTAAACCCAAAAACAAAACCCAAATTTAAACCTAAACTAACTAAATAAATTTAAAATAAACCTTTAAAAAAACCTAGTACGTAAACCTACACCTAAACCCAATAATGTACAAAATGGGAACATAACCAACCTTGCTCAGTCTAGATCTGGCGATGGAGGCAAAGGTGAAGGCGGCAGTTATCACAGCGGTGGTGGGGAATCTTGAGGTTGTGGTGGATATGGGGGTGGTAGTTGGAGCAATGGTTGTTATGGAGGCAAGAGAAGCGACGGAAGTTACAGATGTGGTGGTGTCGGAGGGAGAGATCAGGGATATGATGATGGATCCCACTACTCGAGAGGCCGGGGTGGTTTGATGGGAACTGGAGAAACTAAAAAATAGTCAATTTGATCTATTGCTTATGGAACTATGCCTTTATAGTAGAGATAGTTCTAGTTATCTAGGGTTTTTAAATTACTTTATGGATTCTCATTTTAGATCTATATCATCGCTTATATCTTTGAAAACTTGGTGTGTTACTTAGTTGATGAAATTGAAGGAAAGAAATGTATAATCAATTTGTTCTCTATTAAAACAAAGAAAACCCTAAACCCTAAACTAAAACCTGAACCCAAAACCTAAAACCTAAACCCTAAACTAAAACATGAACCTAAAACCTAAAACCTAAACCCTAAACCCTATGGATTGATTGTGAATAAAATCACTATGCCATTTGACCTAACAAAAACTATTCATTTCAAACACATAAAATAAACAGGTTTGCTTTTGTCTCTAATCTCTCACCAAAAGGATTAAAAAGTAAAGTGCACAGGGTTCTAAAGGTTGGATCTTAATGATGCTCACATTCAACACATCAAACATAAGATCCCTAAGGCTTTCTAAGTGTTCAAGAATTACACCTCACAGAGCTAATGTCTGGTTGATTCTGATAAAGAGGTGGCTTCGTTTAGAAGAAATGAAGCCCTATTGAGATGCTTATTGGGTTGGATCAATACTTCAGCTAGCATACCTTTTCTTTACTCATACGGTTCTCTTTAAAGGCCTCCTCACTGATTGAAGATAGTGTTCTCTAAATTGGTCAATTTGAACTTCTTTCACGACAGAGAGCTTTGCGATGTTTCTAGGCTTCCCTCCTCACCGTATCCCCCAAGCTCACTATGTCCTTTTTGAGGAGATTCTCATGGACAGAATAGTTAGAAGCAAGCTGAAGGAAATATCTTCCTTACATGTGCTTGGGTTGTGTAGAGAAGAGTTGTTCAAATGCAGGACAATGCAGGAAAACTTAGATGGAGAATAGGAGGTAGTGGAATGCAGGCTACAAGAAGGAAAGGAGGTTCAACATATAAGGAGATTAAAGTTGTAGTAGCATTTTTGTAAGGAAATGTTGAGAAGATCAAGTGTTGGCTATCTAGGAAGAGGACAAGAGGAGAGGCTCGATCTTTGTAGCATGATACTTTTAAACTAAAAGTGAGGGATGAGAAGAATGACTATAGCCAAAGAGTTTAAAGAGGACTGATTTCACATTGAGTTGGAGCGCAATTCTGATATAGTGCCTCTCAACTTGTGGGCTTAGGGATGAAGCTTGCATGTGGATAAGAGTGTCAGACATGAGCCTAGCTCTTCTTACAAGGAAAAGAGAGGGAGGTGTGCTAGCCTTTGATTTGATTAGAGGGAGGAAGTACCAAACAAGAGGATGAGATGCTGCTCACATGCGACAAATATGGAGAGTGAAGATAGATGAACAAAGGGGCTCCAATACTGTGAGGCTAGCCTTCGATCAGACAAAATGAGATACAGGGATGGGTTCGACTACTCTTGCATGAAGGAATATGCGAGAGAGGTCAAGCTTCTCTTAAAAAAATGGCAAGGACGAGAGGCTCTGTATGCAAGGGAGAAAAAGGTCTGCTTTCTCTCTTATTCTCATCCAATTCATAGGGATGAAAATGCAGGAGGAGATGGTATTCCGCAGTAGAAACATGGAAAGGAGTCTCGGCCCGTGATTGATATTTTTTTTTATCAAGGATGGGTGGCTCTGTATGGATGTATATATATAAAGAGAGAGGGAGAGAGAGCGAGCGAGAGAGAGAGAGAGAGAGAATGTGCTCCAAGTGGGTAAGATAAGATATTTTATTTTATTTTATTTTTTTAAAGCTGGAGAAGAGGTTTTCATTTGAATAAAAAAAAATTTATTTGAGATTCACTTGAAATAAAAAAAAAAAGAGTTGATGCTTTTGCTAGCTTTAATAAAAGTGTGATGTCCAAATTTATTATTATTTATTTTATTTTTTAATGGGATAAATGTGGCATGAGAATGATAGCATACATTCTTGATATATATATATATATATATATATATATATATATATATATATATATATATATATATATATATATATATATATATATATATATATATATTGTCTTGATGGAATGGAATTTTTTTTATTGTTTTTTTTAGACTTGCTCTTTTTTTATTTATAAATCTTCACAAATTTTAATAATTTTGATATTATAGTTTTAATTTAACTGAATTTTATAAACTATATATTATAATTAATGATTATTCAAATTGTATATTTATTATTTATTTAGTAGTTAATTATTTTAATTTAATTTTAATCAAATTTATATTTGATGTTCAAATTTAATTATATTTCTATTTCAATTATCAATGATAATGTTGATTATTTCTTTTTTTTATTATATGATTTATTTTCTAATTATTATAGTTTGATTTGCTTGCTAATTATATTTTGTTTGTTGCTTAATTGATTCAAATGATCAATTTGTCATTATGGTGTGTTGTTACACTCATGTTCAATTAAGTGTTTAAGATGATTTGGAGTAATTGATCTCACTTGATTTGATGTAGATTTAGATTTAAGCCCATTTTGACCAAAATTGGGCTTAATGGGCTGCATTGGACTTATTTGAGTTAAATGATGAAATTTGTTAAATTAAACCCAATGGTTGGCTAAATTTTATCTAATTATAAATTTTAAATGATTTTGGATGTTTGATTTGAATTAATTTTCAATTTAATTTGAATTTAGATTTAATACGATCCATTTGGGTCTACTTGGGTCTGGTGGCCAAATCAACCCATTTGGATCTTCATTAAATTTAGATTTGTTTAGTTTTAGACTCAAACATGTTCATTTAATGATTTTGAGTCTTTGGGTGACTCAATTTGATCAAATTTTAATTTGTTGACTTTTTTGTCTTAGTGGAGCCCACATGGGTCAACTCTATGTCAAATGACCTATTTATTATTTTGTGTCCCATCTTGATTTATTTTTTAGTTTGTTCATGTTTATGAATTGATTTCATGTTTTTGATTCAATTTAATTTAGTTTAATTTTGATTTAATTTGATTTTATTTGGACTTGGGTGATTTGGAGCTTATTTGAATATTTTGGGTCAAATGGGTTAGGTTAGGTTTGACCTTGGCTTGATTGATTTGATTGTAGATTTTGGTATGGCTTAAAGTGATGATTGAAGGATTGATTAATTTATGAGAAAATCAATTGAGTTAGGTTTGATTTGGATGAGATTTGGCTAAGTCCAAGAAATTTTCTTAAGGGCTTGGATTTGGATTTTATTTGATTTGGATTTAGGTTTGGATCATGATTTGAAGTTGAGTTTGAGTTTGATACATTGATTTAAGGTTTGAATTGATCTTTAAGAAACTCAATTGAATTTGGATTGATATGGATTTGGTTGAGGCTAAGTTCATAAGGTAAATCATTGGGCTTAGGAAGGATTTTGATTTTGGATTCATGAGCTTCAATCATTTTATTTGGATATTGATATTTGAATTGAATTTGAGGTTTGGTTTGAGAAGGTGAACATAGGTCATATTTAGGCTATAGAATAGGTGAGCCTCTTTAATCCCTAAGGCATAGCCTAATCCTATGGTAAACCCTCTAAGTAATTAGTCTTAGGTTAAGTGTTCAATTAATTGCTAAAAGTGTCTTGTGACTAAAAAAGTCTTAGTGTTTAGAAGGCTCAAGTTCTAAGAAGAAGTGGTTGAGAACTCACTCCAAAAGTGAAATCAACAAAAGGACCCCCAATAGGTGTGTGTGGCGACAAGGACGCCGCATTAACTGAGATGATCAACAACATCCAAAGGATTGCAAGTACTAATGAAAATGATCTATTCCTAAGTCTGAAAGATAGATATAATCACGATCTTAGTGCAATGCAACTCAACTTATGCCAAGGTCATAAGAGAGCAAAGTAGATTTGGTTGGAATTCCATGTTAAGGACTTGAAGGAAGATCCGCTAAGGGATCACACATGCATTGGGCATGACATGTGAGAGGTTTATGCTAAGGGCATAAAAGAGAAATCCACTAAGGATTGAGTATATGAACCTTCCACTAAGAAAGCAGGTTCAAGCTATCCACTGGTGATATGGATTTGAGTTTGATTATGAATATGATTAGTTTTGGTGTGTCTATTATAACCCATTGGATCAAGATCAAATTAATTTTAATTTATTTTATTTTAATTGATATGGAGGCATATCACTGGGATATGGATTTGAATCCTCTATGGATTGAGAATGTGAACCTTTCACCAGAGCGAGGTTGGGCTATCCACAGGGATAAGAGTTTGATCATTTCTTATGGCTCCACTAGGAGAATGATTTTGAATTAAGGGTACATCCACTGGGGACATAAGCCTAGTTGAATTTGTTATATTTTGATTTAGGCTCCACTAGGGAGACTAATCTGATTTGCACCTCATTGGGGTGAAGTTTGGTTTGTTTGATATGTTTAATTTGACTCCACTTGGAAGGTTGGTTTTGAATTTGGTTGCATGAAGGAAGATGTGAGAGATGTTGGGCTTCTCTTAAAAAATGGCTAGCACGAGAGGCTTTGTACGCAAGGGAGAAAGATCACCACTTTCTCTCTTGTTTACATCCAGTTTGTGGGGATGACAATAGATGAGGAGATGGTATTCGATAGTAGAAACATGGAAAGGAATCTTGGCCCATGATTGTTGTTTTCTCTTAGTCAGGGATGGGAGGCTCTATATGTGGAGAGAGAGAGAGAGAGAGAGAGAGAGAGAGAGAGACGGCTCACGTGCTTTTATTTTTTTAAAGCTGGAGAGTAAGTTTTCATTTGAATAGAAAATAAAAAATATTATTTGAGATTCACGTGAAATAAAAAAAAAGAACTTGATGCTTTTGCTAGCTTTAATAAAAGAGTGATGTCTAAATTTATTATTATTTTATTTTATTTTTGATAAATGTTGCATCAGAATGATAGTAATGCTTGAAATATATATATATATATATATATATATATATATATATATATATATATATATATATATATATATATATATATATATATATATATAATTTTTCTCTTGGTGTCACGTGACTAAGGATGGAATTTTTTTTTTTATTGTTTTTTTAGGCTTATCCTTTTTTGTATTTATAAATCTTCATAATTTTAAATAATTTTGATATTATAGTTTTAATTTAACTGAAGTTTATAAATTATATATACTATAATTAATGATTATTCAAATTATATATTTATTATTTATTTAGTTGTTAATTATTTTGATTTAATTTTAATTAAATTTATATTTGATGTTCAAATTTAATTATATTTCTATTTTGATTATACAATGAAAATGTTGATAATTTATTTTTTTTATGATTGATTTTCTAATTTTAAAGTTTGATTAGCTTCACTAATTATATTTTGTTTTTGGGCTTAATTGATTCAAATGATCAATTTGGCTCAATTATGGTTTGTTTGGGTTACACTCATGTTTGATTAAGTGTTTAAGATAATTTGGAGTAATTGATCTCACTTGATTTGATGTAGATTTAGATTTAAGCCCATTTTGACCAAAATTAGGCCACATTGGACTTATTTGAGTTAAATGATTAAATTTATTAAATTAAACCCATTGGTTGGCTAAATTTTATCTAATTAAAAGTTTAAAATGATTTTGGATGTTTGATTTGAATTAATTTTCAATTTAATTTGAATTTAGATTTAATACGATCCATTTGGGTCTTCTTGGGTTATGTGGCCAAATCAACCCATTTGGATTTAAATTTAGATTTGTTTAGTTTTAGACTCAAACATGTTCATTTGATGAATTTGACTCTTTGGAGTGACTCAATTTGATAAAATTTTGAGTTGTTGACTTTTATCTTAGTGGAGCTCACGTGGATCAACTCTAGGTGAAATGAATTATTTGCTATTTTATGTCCCATCTTGATTTCTTTTTTTTGTCTATTTGTGTTTATTTATGATTTCATGTTTTGATTCAATTTAATTTAGTTAATTTATTTAATTTGATTTAATTAATTAGACTTAGGATTTGGAGCTTATTTGAATATTTTGGGTCAAATGGGTTAGGTTAGGTTTGACTTTGACTTGATTGATTTGATTATAGATTTTGGTATGGCTTGAAGTGATGATTGAAGGATTGATTAATTTATGAGAAAATCAATTGAGTTAGGTTTGATTTGGATGAGATTTGGTTAAGTCCATGAAATTGGCTTAAGGGTTTGGATTTGGATTTTATTTGATTTGGATTTTGGTTTGGATCATGATTTGAAGTTGAGTTCGAGTTTTAATAAATTGATTGAAGGGTTGAATTGATCTTTTGAAAATCAATTGAATTTGGATTGATTTGGATTTGGCTAAGGCTAAGTCCATAACATAAATCATAGGGCTTAGAAAGGATTTTGATTTTGGATTCAATCATTTGATTTGGACTTTAATATTTGAATTAAATTTGAGGTTTGGTTTGAGAAGGAAACATAGGTCAAATTTAGGCTATAGAGTATATGAGTCTCCTTAATCCCTAAGGCATAGCCTAATCCTATGATTAATCCTCTAAGTATTTAGGCTTAGGTTAAGTGTTCACCTAATTATTAGAAGTGTCTTATGACTAAGGAAGTCTTAGTGTCTAGAAGACTCATAGGTCTAAAAAAAAGAGGTTGAGAACTCACTCCAAAGGTGAGGTCAACAAAAGGACCCCCAATAGGTGTGGTGTGACAAGGCACACACACATATTGCATCGAGATGATCAACAAAAATGTCCAAAGGATTGTAAGTACTAATGAAAATGATCTATTCTAAACGAAGGTAGATAGAATCATGATCTTGTAATACAACTCAACTTATGCCAAGGCATAAGAGAACTGATTTGGTTGGAATTCATGTTAAGGACATGAAGGAAGATCATAGGGATTACACATGCATTGGGCATGACATGTGAGGTTTATCTTTGAGGGGCATAAAGGAAAAAAATTCAGAGGAATAAGTATATGAACCTTCCACTAGGGAAGCAGGTTCAAGCTATCCATTGGGGATGTGGATTTGAGTTTGATTGTGAATATGATTAGTTTTGGTCTGTCTCCACTGAGGATAAGAATCTATAGCCCACTAGGGATCAAGATAGAATTAATTTTAATTTATTTTATTTTAATTGATATGGAGGTATTTCGGGATATGGATTGAATCCTAGGGATTGAGAATGTGAACCTTCCACTAGGGAAGCAGTTGGGTATCCATGGGATAAGATTTTAATTGGATTTCTTATGGCTCCACTAGGGAGAATAATTTTGAATTGAGGGTACATCCACTGGGGACATAAGCCTGGTCGAATTTGTTAGATTTAGATTTTGATTTAGGCTCCACTAGGGCGACTAATTTGATTTGCCCCTCGCTGGGGTGAAGTTTGGTTTATTCGATATATTTTGACTTCACCAGGAAGGTTGGTTTTGAATTTAGTTTATTATGGACACTATCGATGTGTGATGGACCCACTAAGAAGGAGCTATGGAGGCCTTGGCCTGTCTTAGATTTACAAATCTAAAGGGGTAGTCCACCTGCCATAGGGTAGGGCTATCGAACCTAAAGGTTTCTTTTCGATGTGCAACTGTTGTACTTAGAAGAAATCATAGCAGACTTATATCATCCAAAGTAGGGATCAGTCATTGGGGAGATCTATCGATGGCATAGCAAATCAAACCCAACCTAAGGTGACTATTGACAGAGTGTCATTGGGGATCTTACCTCAACTCAAGTATAGTCCTGATGATTAATTTTATTTTATTTTATTTAATTTGGTGTGTTATGTTGTGGACCCTGTTGGTGTTTGATGGACCCACTGAGAAAGACCTATGTTGCCCTTTCCCTATCTTAGATTTATAAGTCCAAAGGGGTAGTCTATCAGCCATAGGGTAGGACTATCTGACCTAAGGGTTGCCTTTCAGTGTGCAACCATTCTAAAGTGGGGAACAATCATTGGGGTGGCTTGTTGATGGCATAATAAATCAAACCTAACCTAAGGTTACTACTGAGTGAATGCCGCTGTAGACTTATGTCAACTCAAGAGTAGTCAGGATTAATTTAATTTGATGGATCCCATCGATGTGCAATGGACCGCACTAAGAAGGGGCTATGTTAGCCTTGGCCTATCTCAGATTTACCAATCCAAAGGGGTAGTCTACCAGCTTAAGGGTAATACTATCCATCCTAAGAGGTGCCTTTCAATGTGCAATGATTGTACCATGAAGAATGCATAGTAGACTTACATCTTCATAAGTAGGGACCACCCGATAGGGCGACCCATTGATGTATAATAGATCGAACATGACCTAGTGTTGCCCCATTATTACAATGCGTCTTTGGAAAGAATGATAGACTTACATCTTCCAAAGTGAGAATGACCCGTAGGTAACGTGGGCAAAATAGATTGAACATGACCTAAGCTGAGAGAGTGTTCTGGGGACTTATCTCAACTCAAGAGTAGTGCAATTTATAGGAGTTTTGCGTCTTGATCTTGTTGACCTCTTTTGGAGTGAGTTCTAAACTTCCTCATCATAGATCTTGAACTCTTGTAGACACTAAGAGTGTCTTAGTCTTAAGACCCTTCTAGTGATTAGGTTAACACTTAACCTAAGCTTAGAGACTTAGAAGGGTTAGCCATAGGAATAGGTTATGCCTTAGGGACATAGGAAGACTTACACCTATATCCAATCTATGCTTGCCTCCTCAAATTGAACCTTAAATCCCACTAAAATACCAATTCCAAATCCAAATTCCAAACCAAATGATTGAAACCCATAATCAAATCCAAAAATCAAAACCCTTCCTAAGCATTTTGATTTCATCTTATGGACTTAGGCTTAACCAAATTCAATTGATTTTATCCAAGACCAATTCAATCCATCAATCATTTATCAAATCCAAATCCAAATTCCAAACCAAATGATTAGAACCCATAATCAAATCCAAATCAAAATCCCCTTAAAGCCTTGATGGAATTCCATAAACCTAGCCAAATCTCCTCCAATTTAACCCAAATTTTGATTCTTCATGAATCATTTATATCTTCATTTATACTCATAAACATAAATGAGATATAAACTCAAATATCCAAAACTAAATCAAACTAAATCAAACCAAGCCAAATCCCCTCTTAAGCCCTATGGACCTATCTCTATAAGCTTAGCGAAATCTCATACAAATCAACCTAAAATTAATTGGTTTCTTTATAAATCTATTATTCCTTCATTTATACTCATAAATATAAATGAAACCAACCTTTCAATGACCTAAAATAAATCAAACTAAATTAATTCCCTACTTAAGCCCTTTTGAGCTACATCCTTAAGCTTGGTCAAATTTGCTTTCAAACCACTCCAAACTCAAATGATTTTCTCTGACTCATTTATATCTTCATTTATATTGCTAAATATAAATGAAATATAAATTCAAATAGGAAAAAACCAAATCCAAAATCAAATCAAAATCCAATTTATACCCTTTAATCCAATTTCTTGGACTTAAATCCTATCCTCAAAAGCCAAAACAATGGATTTTCTCTTGAATCAATCATTCCTTCAAACATCTATCCAAATATAAATGAAAACTACAATCATCAAAAATCAAAATCAACTCAAGTCAAATCCAACATTTGACTTGAAATATTCAAATGAACAAAACTCATGATAGCCATTTGATCAAACAACCAAATAAAAGCCATCCAATCCAAAGAATGATACCCTCATCATTCTCATCAAATCCAGACAACGATTCAACCCTAGTAGCCAAATGCAGAGTAATTTCCAAGTTTTCTTGAGCTCCCTAACTCTTCCTCTATCAATTTTAAAATTAATTAAAATAGAGGAGCCCCAATCCAATTGCCATTTCTTCAAACCTCCATCAAAGTGTAATTAACTTTGCACACACCATCCTTGGAGCTAGAAGAGCAAGAATGAATCATCCCCCAAGCTTCTCAATGATTGAAGGGTAGAGTTCAATCAAAGTTGACCACTTTTATCCTGTGCCTTGGCTTTTCAAGCAATCCACCTCAAATCAAAGCTCATGCTGCTGTGGTGAAAAGTTTCTACAAAGGAGTCACCTTTCAAATCTATGGGAGAAATGAAAGAGGAGCCATTACAAAAATTCATCTTGGTATGATGCCACCTAGATTAGTAGATGTACTTATTCAGGTGATCAGATACATCATCAAGGTATAGTGTACTATCTCAAAAGATAGAAGTCACTACCCTTTAATGGAACCAATCACCTCAATAAAGACTCCTAAGGATGATGGGTCTACATATGTACCAGAGATTCTTCCCCTACTTTACATGAAAAAGTAAAGCAGAATTTATTTTAAATCGAGTTCATTAAGTTCCATATAGGGGCAAGCCCCCATAGTTAATTACATCCTAAGGGGCAGGATCCCTTAGGAAAACTCTCGATTAAGGTAAATGATCATTATCTCTAAAGATTTCAATGAGAAGGACTATCAATCGATTGGTTTATGTTTTGAAGATCAAATGGGATTGATTAAAAAAGGAGTTATTATTGAAGCCAAAATAGGAAATAAGTAGGAGATGCTCACGATGCTAGGAAACCTAGCGAGCATCTCAAACTATCCTATAGTTGGACTTTACATTTTAGAATTGATTTAGTTTATTTGAGTTGCATTTTTCATTAGAGAATTAGGACTTAAGATTCTTTAACACAAGATTAAGGAAATTCATAAAAGGTGAGGTATTATGCTTATGGCCCACAAAGGGGAGAAGCAATCTCAAAACCTAAATCTAGCGAGCTTCGGTGAGGGCCGAAAGTATAATCTAAATCTAAGGCAAAAAATGAGTAATTGGTTTGCCTCCACAAGAGAGGATAAACTGCCCAACAACTTGGACTTACAATCACCTGGGGGTGGCTTCCAACTAATTCCTACTATGATTTTAAATACCTGTAGGTAAGTCTTTATGCTTGTGCAAGATAGCTAGGCTGTTATTACTTAAAAAGAAGTTAAGTCCTTAAACTCACTCCCTAAAGAGACTAGATCATGTCAAGGGACATGCTTCAAATGACCTAAATCTAATGCAATTCAAATTTCATTTTTATTTTTATTTTTGGATAATTATTTTTGACTCAAGCTAATAGGATCTTTATGACTAATGCATGAGAAAGCAGATTATTGGCCAAAATCAGTGAGAAGGGAGGAGGTAAGTTTCCACCACGGCCCTCGAAGGTCAAGCCAGGTTCTCTTACAAAGGTTGAAGCCCTCCAATCAAGTAAGAAATAAGATGAATTTGTGCATGATATTATAAAGAAATGCTCATCCAGCTAAGGGGTTGTTAATTCTTTTATCTTGATTTTAATCCTAAGTTTTAGGTGAGGTTATGAGTTATTTAATTTTAATTTATGTCATTAAGTTGGGTAAAAGATTTATTTTTTTTCCAAAGAGCCTAATCCACATCCAAACCATACATAAAGCAAGGTGGAAACTAGGAAAAGCATGCCACTTAATGCAAAAGCTAAACAAATCATTAAATAATTTTTAAAGCTAATCGTAAAAAGAATAAGTGTCATTTGTGGTGCACCGCACAAACTCAAAATATCAAATGTGGGTAGGAGCTCTATCCTTATACAACCTAGATTACAAATGAATTAAAATAAATTTAAAAAGAATTCAATGTTATGGGGTCTTCAAGCTTTATTCTTCTTTCTTCTTTCTTCTTTCTTTCTTCTTCTTTTCTTCTTTTCTTTTTAGTTCCTCCTTTGGAAGGTTGGATGGTAGATGCTCAGGTTTCACATGGTGCATAAGAAAAGATCTAACTAACACCACCTAAATCCACACCACAATAAATCATTCCAAAATCCTACTTATACAAATGTTTACATGAAAAGGAAAAGTATAAATCTAACTAACACCTGCAAAACAAAGGTTTGTTAAATCACACCACACACATCACAAGCATGTATATTGGACTTATCACCCCACACATGGGTGACTAAGTCCACCTAATATGAATTATGCAAAGGGTATAAGAACCGCAAGAAGCATTTTATATTTTATTTATGATAGCCTCTCTTAATCTCCACAAAGAATAGTTAGGCGAGAACATCTATCATTCATTCTACAAGCATACACCATCCAGTCTAAAACATTCATCATAAAATAAAACAAACATCAAACCATGCAGACCTAACCTAAAGTTAGAAGTGGTGACTTAGGCTAATGTGCTTGAAGGTTTGTGTGGTATGCTAGCTATGGCTTTAGGTTTAAATTCTCTAAGTGTGAAGAACATGTTCAAATGAGGAGGGTTTCATTTAAGTTATTTAAGTGTTTTGGGTTATTTTATTTCATGTTTTAATTTTTTTTAAGTGAAACCTAATTACTAAGTTATGAAGAGAGAGAAAGAGAAGAGAACTTCTCTTTCCTTCCTAACAACAAGTAATTTTTTAAAGTAAGTTCATGTTTTAATTTCATTTAGATGAATATTTTGATTACATCTTTTAATCAATCCTAAGTTTTGACAAACTCTAAACAAACCTATTCAAAAGGAATGCATTTTAAGATTAAGTAAAATGAATCAAAATCCATAGCACACATTACTTCATTTCTTTCCCAACATATATGACATGCATATGGATGGACCCTAAGCATATCTATACATGAAAATGAGAGTAGTTAACACACTTTATGATGCATGCTAAGTAAGAAAATTTAGAAGTTGAATATGCATGATTTTTTTTAAGTAGAAAAGGTTTTCCTTATCAAAAATTTCACATACATACATGAATGTAAGAAATGCAGAAGTGAGTACAGCACCATTGTTAACCAGAGGTGTAAGGTACAAGACCTACTTAGGGCTACTTAAAGCTTTGCAACCTTCGGGTGTCCAAACTAATATACCACTTTCCTAAATTACTAACATGCATATAAAAGAAATGAAATAAAAAATGAAGATGCAAAAATTATTTAATAGATTTATTTTGTTTATGCAATTTATGTATGTAAGTGTAAGTAACCCTTCTTAGATGGTAGCATAGGGATGAATAGGATATGAATTAGGTGAGCATTAGGTCCTTTCAAATGAACCTTATGTCTCACCAAAATTCTATTCAAAACTATACCAACATGGGAAAGAAAGGAAACCTATACTAAGCATACCTATATAATATTTCACATTCAAGCTTATAATTAAAGTATAAGTAGCATAATTTCAGATTTGGTATTTCATTTATAAGTTTTAAAAATATTTTGGATTTAATAGTGATAATAGCCACTCATATTTTACTTTAGCCAACACATGCACATTCGATATAAAGTAAACAATTTCATTTTAAAATTTGAAACATGAAATTATGAATGCACGAATCACATGACATATAACTTAACATGTTGGGAAAGATCCAAAGCAATGAAAACATATAAACAATCTCACTTTACTTAAATCCTAAAGAAATTCTTAAGGAATAAGAAAATTTTAGAATAAATCAAAGTGAATTTCAAAAATGATTTTTATTTAGTTTGAAGTTTGATTTAATTTTGAAAAGGTGAGATGAGTTTGTTGTTCCTAACCATTCCACATGTGTTTTGTATTTTTTTATTTAATTTTAGATAATCAAATCCATTTTTAAGCATTGATTAGGTTAAGGTATAAATTAAGTGGCTCAATTAACCCTTACCTACACCACCTTAGAAAAATTAACTAAGTAATATGAGCCAATGAGATGACATAAAACCCACAAGGTATTTAAATTTGCAATGCACCTAATAATGAAAAGGCCTAATGTAATTTGGCTCACAATTAAAAGTTAATTAAGCTAAGGGTTTAGCTTAAGTAATTTTAAAACACCCTTTCATACTTATGAAAGGGGTTTTATTTAATTAAACTTAAGCTATTAAACACCTAAGCATCTACCCAATGATGATTAATTAAGTTCGAACTTTTTTAAAATTTTGAAAATTGATTAAAGGGGTGATTAATGATTTAATTAAGAGGGGATTAAGGAGAGAAAAGGGGTTTAGGGAATAGCTTAGGGAAATGCCCAAAATTATTCCATAAACCCCTTACTCATGGATGACCTTAATCAAACCTAATAGGGTAAATCACTAATCATATCTTAATTACTTAATTACATGAAGAGGTAATTAGGGAATGAAATACCAATTTCCCTAATTTAGCCCTCAATAAATCTCAAGAAAATTAGGGGAAGCAGAGGTCATCTTCTAAAATGAACCCTAGAAATTTGAGATCAATTGATTACCTAATTAAAGGATAATTAGCTAATTAAGATTCCTAAAGAAACCCAAATTCAGAGAAAAGAGTAATTCAAAATCCATTGAAAACATTTTTTAAATATTCTAGATGAAGTTATCTTTCCATAGCATTTTTTTCTTTTATTTTTCTGATTTTTTAATGAAGAATTATGAATTTTTGAAGATCCATGGATTAATTAGGAATTAATTAATTGCTTAACTAATCATTACTTAATACTCGACTCATGGCCGCGTGGTGGTGGCGGTTAGCACACTTTACATGTGTCACACTATGAGGGTGTGACTTAAACATCACATCCCAAATGGCGGCGGTGATGCATGCTAATATCCACTTTCATTGACTAAGGATTCACCCATGGTTTTAAAAAAAATTGATTTCTAAAATGTGTTAAATATTCTCGGGCGTCCATCTAAAATGCATGGATGGCTGAGATGAGCCAAGTTCTTCCCTGAGGATCAATGGAAACCATCCATGATCTACGGGGAGATCCAACCTCGATCTAGCATGAAATCATACAAAAATCAACTCACACCATATAAGCATAATTACAAACCCATCAAATGGTGGATTTCACATGCCATGAATATTTCTTCCACAAAGCTCCAACACCTCCTAAACTAAGTGGTCAAAAAATTCCATACCTCTAGGTGATCATAGGCTCGAGATCGATGGTAGCTTTGTCTGGAGATGAAGCCTGTTGAAATTCCTAGGCCTTGGGATTGAGTGGATCAATGGGTAGACCAACACCACTTCACTTGGGCTTCGACTTTGATCCAATTGAGCTCTTCCTTGCTATGGGAACTTCAATCAGAGCTTGGGCAAGTTGACGGCCTCTTGAGTGTGCAAGAGTAATTGGATGGAGATCAAGTATAGAGGAAGTTGGCTAATGGATTGAGCTCCCCATTTTGTACTATACAAATTGAAATAGAATTCAAATCCTTCCTAAGAAGCTTGGGAATGCTCTAAGGTGGTTTCTCTGGGTTCCTAGGCTTCAATCGAAAGTGAGTGAATTGAAATTTCATTTGAATTAGGAGTATATCTCCCCTATGGAATCAGGACCGACACCTCCTTTGCTATTTTGATCCAATTACTGAGATTGGGAGGGTTGTTTTGGCTAGATCTTTGTACATGGTCAATTTGAGGTGTTAAGTGGATTGGCAAACTCTCATGAGCATCAAATTGAGCTTATGAGGGAATTTGAAAACTCAATTTCAAGCTATGTGGTTGGGTATGGTCTATGGGCCAAATGGGCTGACCTAAACCCATTAGGTTGGGTGCACCACTCATCACTAAGTCCCCTTGAGCTTTTTGGAAAGCCTCAAGTGATTGTGAAGAGGGTATGACCAAAATACCCATGGGCTAGGCCAAAATTTGTTCTATGGCCTAGGGGTAAAATGGTCATTTTTCTATTTTTCAATTTGGATATGTTAGGTATGAGGAGAAACTAGGTTTGGCCAAGTTTCATTGGATTTGGAGTCCATTTGATATGGTTTCGCTCATGTTGACCCATTTAGGTCAAAATGGGTCAAGTTGACCAATTGGTCAAATTGGGTCAAACCAAGGGGGTTAAGTTCATATGACCATTTGAAATGTTTTGGTGGCTTTGGTTTGGTTCAATTTGGTATATATTTAGTTTTGGCTCATATGACTTCATTTAGGTCAAATGGGTCAAGTTGACCTATTTGACCCATTTGACCTATTTGAGGTAGGTCAAGGGCAGCTTTAGGTTAGGTTAGTCATATGGAGTGGATTGGTCTCTTTGTTTCCAATCAATTTGGTTTTAAATTTTGGCTCAACATGACCCCTTTAGGTCATGTTGGGTCTAATCATTGGGCTAGGTTGGGTCTAGTTGGTGAGGCTTTGGTCAAGTTCCTCAAGTGATTTGGGATGGACTTGACCCATTAGTTTCAATCAATTTGGCTTAGATCAACTTTTGACACATTTTGACCATTTAGGTCAAAATGGATCAACTTGGGTCAAGTGGGCCAATTGGGCTAGGTTAGGCTCAAATGTTGGCTTGGTCAAGTTCAAACATAGGTTATGAGTGAACTTAGATCAATGGTTTCAATCAATTTGGCCTATGGTAGATTTTGGCTATGTAAGGTTTCATTTTAGGTTAAGTGTTGACTTGGTCAACCCGTTTAACTTGGTTTGACCCAATTTGATTGATTGATCATCCCATGATGATGATCATGATGAGAGGATATATGAGTTTGGTTATCAATTTGGTTATCAAAGTTGGCTCATAAGGTAGGTGGTCAAATTGGTCAAAGCTTGATTTGAGTTGATTGATCTTGTATATGGACTCATGATTGAAATATAAATCCATTTACAAGTGATTTGAAGTCAAATGGGTTTTGATCCATTTGAAAATTTCATATTCAAAGGAAGAATATGAAAGGGTTTTGGGTTTGATTTTTTGATTTTGGTTTTGATTGTTTGATTGAGGTTTGGATTTATATATGAGCTCATGATTGTAGGATTGATGTACCATGAGAGAAAAACCAATAGTTTGGCTTAATTTGAAAGTGATTTGGCTAAGTTCAAGATTTTGACTTGAAAGGCTTAGATTTGATTTTGAATGGATTTGAGTTTGATTTTTTGAATTGGTTTTGATTTTTTGAATTTATATTTCATTTATATATGTGAATATAAATGAGAATATAAATGGATCATGAGAAAATTTCAAGAATTTGAAGTGGTTTAATCATGATTTGGGTTAAAGCCATTAAAGGGAATTTAAAGGATTTAAGGAAATATTTAAATTAAAATTTAATTTTATTAATTGGATTTGATTGATTTATATTTATATTTCATTTATATATGAGAATATAAATGATAATATAAATAAGTTTTGAAAAAATTTCATGAGTTTGAATAGGTTTCATCAACGTTTAGGTTAAATCCATTAATGGGAAATTAAGGGATTTAAGTAAATTTCAAGGATTTTAAATTTGGAATTTGATTTGAGGGTTTTCTTTGATTGATTTATATTTATATTTCATTTATATATGAGAATATAAATAAGTTTTGAAAAATCCCATGGGTTTGAATAGGTTTGATCAAGATTTAGAGTTGATTTTGGCTAAGTCCTTTAATGGAAAATTAAAGGGACTTAAGGAAATTTTATGAATTGATTTGGAATTTTGAATTTGATTTGATGGGTTTGAATTTACATTTCATTTATAAATGTGAATATAAATGAGAATATAAATGGATCATGAGAAAATCTAAAAGATTTGAATAGGTTTTGATCATAGTGTTGGCTAAGTCCTTAAGGGAGGCTTAATGACTTAGGAAATTTGAACTTAGGAATTTTTGATAAATTTTGATCATGGGTTTCAATCATAGATTTCAATCATGGATTTGATTTGAGTTTGGAGAAAATCAAATAGATTTTTGGAGTTTGACTTGAAAGAAGGAAAGTGAGGAAAGGTTTAAGCTAAGGGTAAGGAGGTTTTCCACCCCAAGGCATAACTTATTCCTATAGCTAACTCTTCTAAGTCTTCTAGGCTGGAGTGTCTACCTAATCACTAGATGTGTCTTAAGACTAAGGAACTCTTAAAGTCTAAGAGAAGTCCTATGTCTAAGATGGAGGTGTTGAGAGCTCATTCTAAAAGTGAGGTCAACAGTTGCCAAATAGGGCATCATTTGTACCAAACGAAGCTTCCTCAATCATTGGAACCCGGTCTAAGCTCTGTGAGGTATGCCATTGAAACTGACCTTTAGCTTAAAATGGTTTGGAGATCTTTGAAGAAAAGTTGCATGTTGTGAGATTTCCACCTTTAGATATCTTCATTTTGCTTCCCTGATGGTGTGGAATCGATTTGATCTCCATTCGAGCGCGAGTGAGCTCAGATCATGCAACAAATGATGGACGGTCTCCATCTCTCACCGCTCGAGAAGAGATAGATCACAGACCATCTATTCCACATGATTGAAATGGATGTTTCTGATCAAACCATGCTTGATCAACCAAATTAATCCTACTTAACCGCAGGTTTGATCGTGGCCATCCAATCTTTGATCGGACGGCTCACTAGAAAGTCATCACCTTCTATGTGATGTGACAACTTAAATAACCAGTCTCATGGCACCATGTGCAAAGCACACCGTGTCAGCATGCGACGTGGCGTCGATAGGATTAGGGCTTCAATTAGGGTTAATTAATCCATTTTTAATGTTGAAACTTCCAAAATTCATAATTAATTGTAAAAAATCTAAAAAATACAAATGAGAGCTCATTCTAAAGGTATTTAGAGGCATCCATTAAAATTATCCTTAATTAATTTTTAGTAATTTTGGCTTAATTAAGGTTTAATTAAAACTTAATTAGCTTAATTACTCCTTAATTAATCATCAATTGATTTCATACTTTTGAGGATGTTTAGGAGATGATCTGCCTCCTATTTTTTTTTGGAATTTATTGGTTGTTTAATTAGAAAATTTATTGATTAAGCCCTAATTACCTTCTTAACTTAAGTGATAATTAAGTATATGAATAGTAATTCATTAATTATTTGGACTCATTAATTACTGTTGAATAGTAAGGAGGCTTAAGGAATGAGATTGGGGCTTCTCCCTTAATACTTTCCCTAATTGTTTCTCTCTTTTCAACCAAAAAAATACTAATTAATGATTAATTAATTAATCAATGACTTAATTGGCTAAATTAAAACTCAAATTATATGAATTCATGCTTAATTAAATGGATAATTTATAGAATTAGGTTAGGGCCTCTTTTCCAACCTTTTTCCTTTAAGTCCATCTCATTTTGAAAAGATAATCAAAAGTTGATAATTAAGAAAGAGAAAAATTAATTAATGGATTAATCCTTTGATCGATTAAATTAAATCTAATTCCCCTAATTAATCCTTGGGTAGTTCTTTAGGTGTTCAATAACCTAAAGAGAGCTAATGAAATTATGGTTAGCTCACATGTGTGCAAAAACCATGAAAGTAATTAAGTGATTTCCTCAAGCTTAATTAATTAATGATTGTGAGCTAATTGCATTAGGCCCCTTTAATTTCATAGGAGCATTGCTATTTACTTTTCAATTTATTTGCATATGATATTAGCTCATAATTATTTAATTAATTACCTTAAGGCAACATAGGTAAGGGTTTAATTAATTGATTTAATCCATGCTTAACATAACCAATTCATAAAATCAACCTAACTGCTTTTCATTAAATCAAATTAATTCACATATGGGGAATGGGATTAGGATTAGAAAATCTTTTTCACATTTCTTAAATAAAACAAAACATGAAAAAAGGCATTAAGGAACTTTGGATTGTTTTAAATGATCTTATTTAATATGATTGTCCTTAAGAATTAATTAGATTGAATGAAATTATGTGCTGATGTTCTTTTATTTCTCTTCATTTATATTAACTGTTGTATGCCACTTGTAATCATGCATTCATCCTTTTCAAAAATTAATTAAATAAAATGACTTATTTTATGTCAAGTTGCATGTGTTGGCTTAAATTAAGAATATGTGTCGCTATTATCATTATTAAATAGAAAATTAATTCTTAAAGTATATAAATCAACTATAACACATAGAGTAATGATAATTATGAGTATTTATAAGCTTGTATGTGCTTACAACTTAGAACATGTGATATGAAGTTCTCTTTTCTTTAATCTTCATGAATTCACATAAGGATATGAATATTAACAAGTGTATAGTTCATTTGAAAAGGACACAACACTTGCTTGGGTTTATTCTTATGTATATCCATGTCAAAATTTAGATAGAATTTTAGCTCACATGTATAAATAAATCAAAATATAATTCTTGCA
The DNA here is from genome assembly GCA_021442155.1 of Cymbidium sinense. Taxonomy (NCBI): domain Eukaryota; kingdom Viridiplantae; phylum Streptophyta; class Magnoliopsida; order Asparagales; family Orchidaceae; genus Cymbidium; species Cymbidium sinense. The sequence continues at coordinate 53,926 of JAKCPB010001631.1, forward strand.
TGGTTTACATTCTTATAGTTGTTTGTACACTCATGAGTATTTAAGAATATCAGTATATTTTAGATGCCCGAGATGCACTTTAAGTAGCCCCAAGGAGGTTCCTACCTCATTCTCGTCAAACAATGGCAAAGTACTTGCTTATAACTTTTATACACTTGTGTATCCATTTGGCTAATGAGTAAAACCTCACCTTATTCTATATGCATAATTCAAAACAAAAAATATAATTTTTTGCATGATTTCCATTCTTATAGTTGTTTATACATCCACATGTATTTGAGAATAGGGGGTATATCTAGCCTGGACACCCGGGGAGGCACAGCTTTAAGTAGCCCCAAAGAGGTTCCTACCTCATTCTCTTGGTCAAACAATGGTGAGGTACTTGCTTAGAAATTTCATACATTTGAATGTGTATTTATCTAATGAATGAGAATCCTTTTTTATAAAAATCATTCATGCATCCTGCATTTAAGTGTGCCAAAACATATTGTATGCATAGATATGTTTAGGACTTAATCATATGCATGCTACATATGATGGAAAGAAATCAACAAACATTTGTTGTGTGATAGTAATTAACTCCAATTAATCTTAAGATGCCTTTCTTATTGAATAAGATTATTTAAAGTGAACCAAAACTTAGGGTTAATTAAAATATATAAGAAGGCATTCATTAAAGAGAATTGATTAATTAATATGCTTTAGATGTGGCTTAAGGTAGGGATAAAGGAGGGTGATCCTCTCTCTTTTTTATCTCTTTATAACACTTACATTAAGTGTAAACCAAGTGAAACAAAAAAAATTAAGTAAAACTTACAAATCAATTAAGCCACTTAAAGTAAAATCATCCTTTCTCACTCAGAAAATTATAACAAAGCCTAGTTAAGACATACCAAATAAGCCTTAATACACACACCATAGATTAAGTCACCACTTTTAGCCTTATGTTAGGGTGGTGCATTGTTTGATGTATGTTTGGTTTTATGATGTATTGTTGTAGAATGAATGTTAGGGTATATGCTTTGTAGACTAGATGTTAGGCTGTGATTAGCCTAATTATGTTTTCTACAGGAGATTGTGCTTAAAGGATGCTTATAATAAATATAAATGCTCTCTTTTGCTGGTTGCTTAACCCCTAAGCATAACCTAAATTAGGACAGGCGGACTTGGATACCCTTGTGCAGGGTGCTAAGTCCAAATTATACATATAATTGCTTGGGTTGTATGGTGTGTTTAGCTAACACTTGTCTTGCAGTGTAGTTAGATTTACATTTTCAACTTTTAATGTAATTTTGCATTAGGAATTAGGATTAGTGTTATGGGGGATTAGGATGAGCGGAGGCTAGAAGGCTTTATCCTGGGAGGCCCCCGTGATGCCTTTGAAGTAAGAAAATCCAATGGAGGAATGAAGGAGATATGAAGAATGAAGAAATGAAGACCTCTCATAGCATTTATTTATTTGTAATTGTAATTATTCTTTCATATACCGGGTTGTATAAATGTAGAGCTCAGCAACCCATTTCTCTTTTTTTGATTGTCATATGACACTGTTATTCTTTACATTGGGTTTATAAATTGATATTTTATTTACAATTGCAAAATAGAAATGACATGTCTCTTTCTAGTTTCTTCATGTATGGTGATTTAATGTGTGGCCTCTAATGGTTAGGCTCTTAGGAAAATTAATTTTTCTACCCTAACTACAACTCATAACTAAATCTTCTAAACAACTCATAACCTCTTTTAAAGCCTAAGTATTAAATCAAGATAACTAAAAAGAATTTAGCATCCCTTAGCTGGATGTTGTATACTTAATATCATGCATGTCATCTTGTTTCACTTTTACTAAGAGAAGGTTTCCATCCTTGCGATAGGGAAGGCTTGACCTTTGAGGGTCTCTCCCTAGTGGATAACACCTCTTTCTCTCGATTTAGCCAATAACCTCATTTTATCATGCATTTAGACATATAAAATCCTATAGCATTTGTCAAAATGAAGAGTCCAAAATCAAATAAAAATTGAAAAGATTTACATTAGACTAAGTCATTATTCATACCACTCATGCTCTAGTCTCTTAGGGAGTGGGTTTAAGGACTTTAGTTTCTTTCTAATAATAACATCCTAACCATCTTGCAAAACATATGACTTGATCACATGGTTTTAATGCATAAGAGGAGTTAGTTGGATGCCACTCCAGGTAGTTATAAGTCTAGCAGTTAGGTGATTTATCCTCTCTTGTGGAGATAAACCATATACCCATCTTCACTTAGATTTAGGACATGCTTCCCTTGCTAAAGCTCATTAGATTTATGATTTGAGGTTTATGTTTCCCCTTGAGCTACAAACATAAGTCCTCACCTCTTAGGCTTTTTCATAATCTTGTATTATGAGATTATAAGTCTCTTTCTAATAAATTTCAACTCAAACATGTAATCCTCCTCAATTTCAAACATATAAAGAATAACCATAGGATAGGTTGGAATGCTCACTAGGTGTCCTAGTATCATGGGCATTCCCTACACATCTTAGGTGTCCTTATTTTTGAAATCTTTGGAAATAATAATTACTTAGTTTAATCAAAGTATTCTAAGGAATTAACTTTCCTTAAGATGTAATTAACTATGGGGGCTTGCCTATAGAACTTTAGAACTGCTTAAATAAACCTTTTATTCATCCATGTAAAGTAGGAAAAATCTCTAGTATATTGGAAGACCCATCATGCCTTAAGTGTCCTAATTGGGTGATTAGGTCCATTGTATGGTAGTGATTTCTATATCTTTAGATAGTGCACCATTCCTTGATGTCATGCCTGATCACCTCAATAAGTACACCCTCAGATCTGTGGTGTCCCCATACACATAATCAAAAATAAACACCACACTAAAGATAGGATGCCTACTTGGGAAAGGTGTTGCTGGGGGCGTTAATTCTAATCAAAAGAAAATATATTTTGTTTGTTTATTATCGGACCTGTTGTATGCGAGGGACTATATTGAGAAGGAACTATGTCAGCCTTGACCTAACTCAAATTTATTGGACCAAGAGAGAATCTACGCATTCGCTGAACAGAATCTCCAACCATAGGGGTGGTTACTAGGAAAGGAGACTATCAATCAAAGTAACTTAGGTAGTGTCTAAATGGGTCAAAAGGACATGAGCCAAGTAGAGTGCTGGGAGGTGCCACTAGGTTATCCTAATCCTTGAGGAAAATAATGCCTATAGGTATTCAGTGGCCAACTCAAGGAGAAAGTGTAGTAGTCATACATCTTCCAAAAGTGGTGTATCCACCGGGTGGGTCATTGTCAGCATAGTGAACACCAACCAACCTAAGGTGCCTATCAATGTGTGACAATCGGTCTAGAAAGAAGGCATGTAGACTTTCATCTCCCTAAAGCATAACTAATTACCAAAATAGTCTATCATTGGCTGAATAGGTGCTATCGGCCTAATGGGTCGTGTGCCGTACTTAGGAAGAAAGCGTAGTAGAATTTCATCTTCCAAAGTAGGGACCAATCATCGGGGTGACTCATTGATGGCAATATATCAAACCTAACCTAAGGGTGACTACTAAGTAGGGAGTCATAAAGAAGGACTAGACCAGACTTGAAGTAGATAAGAGGAAAGAAGCCATTGAGGCACTTACCCTAATCCTCTACTCAACCAATTCAGTTCACGATGGCTAGTTTAAGAAGAAGGTGTAGCAGACTTACATTCTCTTAAATGAAGTCAATGTAGAGGTAGCTTCGACCATGTAAGGTCTACCATGCTAACAAGGTGCTCATTGGTGTGCAATGACAAATTAGGAAAGAAAGCATAGTAGACTTACATCTTCAGAACAAAGGACCACTAGGGTGACATACTAGGTAACATTGCCAGACCTATAGCGACTAATGAGTGAGTGCCACGTTATCCCACATCAAAGTAGAGACAAAATATGTATGTGTGTTTATGTTGTGGAAAAAGGAATAGGATGTCATTTGAGTTCTCTTACACCTATCCTAAACACATCGAAGAATGGATGAAATGGTGCCATAGGGGCAATGTGACTCCACCAAGAAAGGATGTTGCTCAGGTTCTCTTACACTTAACTTAGTTGTGCTAGTCAAAATAGGATGCCTCTTGGGTTCTCTTACACTATCCTAATAGCAGAATTGTGTAGTTCATGTTTGTGTTGATGAAGGATAGATGTCACTTGGGTTCTCTTACACCTATCCTAAATAAATGGTGATTCATAAATGAAATGCTTTTAGTTTGAAGAGATTGAATTTGAAATGAAATTTTCATTGATGATAATGACTTTCAAACATAATTTTATGGGTAATATTTCTTTTAGTAGAGCTCATTGATTGGAAGCATCTAGTGCTCTCCTTTATGGTTGATGAGTTGATAAGATCCTCCTTGGTAGGCCTTCTCTATGGCAAAAGGGCCTTCCCAAGTGGGCTCAAAGTTGCCTCTCATCTTGTGATGGGCAATAATTGGTATCCTTAGAACTAAAATATGTTTTCCTACTTGAAAAGCTCTCAGGAAAACCAACCTGTTGTGAGCTTGAATCATTTTATCTTTGTACAACTCGAGGTTACGGCATGCTTTCAGCGTCTCTCCTCCAAACCTTCAAGCTCTTCTAACCATAATTTGGCATTATGTTCTATCATGATCTTGCTACCCTATCCTTAGTGATGGGAGTTGGACTTCTAATGGTAGAATGACTTCACTCAAATACTAAGGAGAAAGGAGTTGATTGAGTTAGAGTTCTGTAGGTGGTGCGATAAGCCCACAAAGCTTTAACTAATTACTCATGCCATTATCACTTGTTGTCATTGAGTGTCTTCTTGAGTATTTGAATGAGAGTTTTGTTGAAAGCTTCTACTAGACCATTCACTTGCGGGTAATAGATGGTAGAGTATTGCCAATCTATGTTGTGTCTCCGAGAAGTTGTTGATCCTGGTGCTCTTGAATGCAGTACCATTATCGGATATAATTCATCGAGGCACCTCAAACCTATATACAATATGGTTCATAAAAAACTAGAGCACATGCTGGGCTTTGACCTCTTTAAGAGGAATCTCCTTTTCCCACTTGGAAAAGTAATCAATAGTGGCAAGGATGAATTGATGACCTTTGGAAGAAGAATGATCGATCAAGCCCATAATATTAGTACCCCAACACTCGAATGGCCAAGAGGCCAATGTTGGGTGGTTGGTGTAGGACCACTCCATGCACCTAACATTAGTGACAATGCTTGGCTACATCTATGCAGTCGTAATCATCATAGGCTAATAGTACCCCAGTCTCTTAATCTTGGCCTTCATCTTTAGATTGGTGAGCTCTCATAATCCTGAGTGTACCTCGATCATGATTTTATGGGCTTCATGTGCTTGTAATGTAACCACATATGATTGAAGGACTATGATATAAGGTGCCATTGATGATGAAAATGTAGGAAAGGGCTCTGCTTCATCTGATGGGCTTGTGACTTCTCTTGAGGTAGTTTGCCTTTAGTTAGATAGTCCATGAATGGTTGCCTCCAATCCAGCTACTCATCCTTTTTGGCAACGTCAACCTCCCCTTCAAGTTGGAATCTCTCGATGAATTTAGTATCAATAAGAGATTGGACTTGTCTATTTTAAATCTTTATTGATATGGACTCATCTTCGGACATGCCAACTCTTTGGCAAGCTTTGCTAGTGCATCCGCTATTGCGTTCTCTCCTCATGAGATCTTGTATATGGTAACCTATAGGATTTGGGATAATAGATCCATGATGTATTTATGATAATGATGGAGTTTAGGCTTAAGAACCTTATATGACCAACGATTTGGTTGATGACCAGCTCAGAATCCCCAAAGATGTCAATGTTTTGGATTCATAGCATGACTGCTAACTCCAGACTGATAATTAAAGCATCATACTCAGCTTCATTATTGGTGCAAGGATTGGATAGATGGCATGAGAATCTCATCACATCACGATCTAGAGTTAGAAGGACTATTCCTTTGACTATTTTTGAAGAGTAGATTGTGGTTCTTCTCCTTTTGAGAGAAAGCCGCCATCAAAATACAATTCCCATCGATGATTGCTAGTGTCCCCCAAGTTCATGATTTATTCATCAAGTAGATCGTCATTAAGTGGAGACTCAGCAAGAAGTGGGTGTGCTACTAAGAAGTCTGTGTTTGTCCTTTCACTAATAGAGGGGTACAAAAGTAATGCCAAACTTTGAGAGAATCATGGACCATCATGTCAATCATCCAGATAGCATCGACTATGTCATGTGATATTTTAGTGGATTGACTCTAGAGATCAAGTTGACTTTATGAGAAAGCATATAATGCCATAGCTTTTAGGATGCAAGGATTAAAGCTAAGCAATGTTTCTCAATGGGTGGATAATTTTTAGCAAATTGGATGAGGACTAAGATTGTAGAGAGCATTCTCTTTCCCTTCATCATTGGCTTGGGCCAACAAAGTGCCAAGGAGTCATCCAATGCGTAGTGTAGAGGATGAATGGCTTTAGGATAAGGGCTACTAGAAGAGCATCATCGGTAGTGCTTGATGTCTTCAAAGGCATCGACACTTGTCATCCCACTTGAACTTGGCATCCTTTTGATAAATGCTAAAATGGGCACCTTCACATAGGTTGGATATGAAGCATCTTAGATATGCCAACCACCCTTGAAATGATCTGAGTTGAGTTAGACTTTTAGGGGGTGGCATTTCTAGTATAACTTTGATCTTCTTCAGATCGATCTTGATTCCCAGTGTTGGACAACAAACCCAAGGAACTTCCTTGAAGTTACTCAAATACACTTCGTGGTTCATTTTGAGGTTAAATTATCTTGACCATTCAAAAACTACTCTTAAGCCAAAGAGGTGGTCTTTCTTTTCTTTACTTTTGACTATGAGATCATCAACATAACACTCAACTTAATGATGAATGAGTTCTTGAAGATTTGTCATAGCCCTCGGTATGTAGCACGCATTTTAAGGTGAAAGTCATAACCTTATAGCAATAAATTCGATCGGGTTGAAAAGTAGTATTTTCTCATCTTCATGGGCCATCTTAATTTGGTTGTAGCAGATGAGCCATCCATGAAAGAGAAGACGCATGAAATGAGAGGAATGTCCACCATCATGGATTAGTGGAAATTTATCTTTTGGGCATGCCTTATTTAAGTCCCTAAAGTTGGCATATGCAAATTTGGCCATTCTTCTTCTTAGAGATGACATTGGGTAACTATTTTTCTTCCCGATGAAGCATCAATCAATTTCTTGACTTTAGAAATGACGTTGTTGATGTCTCTCACATGCATCTAGGAGCTTGCTTGATAGGGTTAGCACTAGGCTTTATTTATAATTTGTAGGCTACTACATCAGGAGATTAACTAGGCATCTCTTCATAACTCCATATGAAGTAGTACTTAAACTTAGTTAATAGCCTAACTAAGTCATTAGTTTCAGTTTGGTTCAATAAGGCGATGTAAGTTGGGTGGATCTTCTTAGTCCTAAGTTGATTTCTTTAAGTTCATCAATGGTTGATTTGATTTCTTCTTCAAACTTTGGTAGTGCATCCTTGACTTGGAAATTATGTAGGTCATCTAAAGTTTCTAAGCATTCCTCCTCATAAGAGTTAGTGTGATTTGAAAAGAACCTATCAGATTCAAAATGATTTGTGATAACTAGTATTGTCATCATCATTTGGACCCAGTACAAAATTCTAGTCATCTTGATTGAGAATGTCTACATTTGTTATCCAATAACCTCTTGAAGTAATATGACTATGTTTAGACCAAGTATGTGGGATTAATCCCTTCTTTGCTAGATTAAGAACATAGTACTAATCAAAAGAAAATTTTTATTATATCTTTATATGAAGCATCCTCAAATTTTACATCAACTTCTTGACTTGAGGATGATGCTCCAGAAAGAACCTTTGAGTCTTCACATCTGTGGATGACTTAAAGGCTTCCTTAACTACCAAACCCTAAACTTCTTATGAGAAAAGTGGGGTTAGAGCTAAAGTTCCCAACCGATGCTTGATTGTTTAACATATAGACTTGGATACACTCATGCTTTACTTTGGAGCCTGATCTTCATCACTGTCTGGCTCAAGTGTCACCTCGAAAGGAATCTACTCAGAAGAGGCTGTGCTAACCATGTAAAACTCATCATTTGAACTAGATTCTAAGACTATATGGATAGCAGTGTACAGTAGGCGAGACATATCTCTTTTTGGGCAATAAGGAGGTCTTCCCTAGAGGCGCCTCTAGATCTACCTCTTCCTTTGCTTGGTGGAGGTCGGGTCATCTTAGCCATATGTTCGAATGGAGTAATGAACTATGGGTGGAATATAATCTCAAGCTCTAGTTCCTCCTCCAAGTCAATTTCTCGCACCCTTTTATTTTCAATCTTATTTTCTTTTTTTTTCTTTTTTTCTTTCATATTTTTCTTTTTCTTTCTCTTTTTATTTTTCTTTTATTTTTTTGCTTTGGCCAAGTTCACAAGAATAGACTTGTTGATTTTGAGAGAGGTAGTAGGCATCCTCATATAACCTCATGAACTGTAAATGGCTTGAGATCTCCTTTGATATAGTACTCTATCCCACCTCTCATGAACTTGATGCATTGGTGCAAAGAGGATGTGACCATGTTGTTCTCATGTATCCACGGTCTCTTTGGCAAAGCATTGAAAGATGTATCTGAATCTATAATGTGAAACATGGCTTCAATCTTCCACTCATCAATATTTATTGGCAACACTATGGAGCCTAAATCCCTCTTGCCTTTCTCATTGAATATTTATTTTCAACATCATCCTCTCTGAATTGAGTTTGGAGATGTCATTCCTCAAGTAGGCAAGGGTCTTTAGACTCATAATGTTGACTACACAGGTCAACCAACTATGGATAGCATGAATCGCCCATGTCCCTTTGTGATGTAGAGGATGGTTGTGATCATCCCTAAAGCAAGTCTACATTGAAAGTGACTCTTGGGACATCCTCTAAATCATGAGCCTCTTCTCCAATAGTGGTAGCTAAGCTAATCTCTGGATCAAGAAGAGCCTTAGAGATTCCTCTTTGGATAAGACAAGGGCATCATATATGATTAACTTAGCTAGAAACTTTCTAAGGTGAGCTAAAATGTTGTAATCAACTCTAGGCTAGTCCTCCATAAGCATATCCATAGGTGGAGCATCTGGCTATCACTCTCTGGAACCAATGCTCACCTTATCACGAGGTGCTACCTTAGGAGGTAGAACTTTGCCACATAGGTTGACTTTTGACTTCATGTGGTAGGTTGGAAAAGTTCAATGCTCATGGGTATACCTACGACTATGGGACCCTCGAGTGGGTTGACTCCAAGTTAATCTCAATGGGTGAACTTGATTGATTCAAAAGGGATTACAATTGGAAGAAAAGGATTGGAATTACTAGAGCTATTATTATTTTCTATACTTGGAGAGCTTTCAATGGGAATAAAATCAAGAGCATCAGAAATGGACAATATGTAAGTAGGATCTGGTTTCTGATTTCTTTTTTAGGTGGAGGTACATGATAGAAATCAAATAAAGTAAGTGGGGTAAGGATTTTAGTGCCCTTGTCTGCTGATACAACACTCCTATCAGAAGAAGAACTAGATGAAGTAGTAGTTGCAATGGTGGAGGGAATGCTACACTCGGTCGGTGGTTGTGCTACTGAACTATTCCAGGCAAGTGTGGATTGCTACTCTTGCTAAGCTCCCACTTTCCCAAGTTGTCTTTGAAACTTGCAAACCTTCCTTGATGTTGGAGGTTTGAGCTACCACCACCTATGGAGAGTTTCTTGATCTTAGAAATAATCTTTTAGAGGTTTAGGATAAGAAAATATGCCAACCTTCTTTTTTGTCTTGAGAGGATCACATGTATCCCCAAGGATTACCTTAACAGAATAGATGGTTATTCTAACAAGTACATAAGTAATCCTTAGAGATAATTATGACACCCGACTTGTGGCTGTGCTCAAGCCAGTCCTTGAAGGTGATGCAGTCCTCTAAGACATGGCTAAGGGAAAAGTTAGGATCATCGCTCTTGCCCACTCTCGGTAGAAATCAGCTTCTTAAGAGGTTCTTAAAGATTTTCTTGACTACCTTTCTCTTGAAAGAATATGGCTTATTTAGTTTGTCTAGAAGAGTAGGTGGGTAATAACTACCTGGTGGAGGATATGAGTACCACTGTTGGGTATACTATTGAGGTGGTGGTGGTAATGGCAATTGAGGTGGCTGTGGTGGCCAGTATAATGGTAGAGGTGGTGGTAGAGGTGATGGATGTGGAAACTGAGCTCTAGGTCTCTCTGAACTCTAATTGCTTCCCCTATTAACTAATGTCACTACCACAGGCTTGTTTTCAATAGCTTTCTAGTTTAGGCTTGGACGACTGGTTTTGGAAAGGTAACTATTTGGCTTCTCTTGTAGACTAGCCACCTTGTTGATTAACTTCTCAAAGGTTTTGATAGTAAATCCCTTGAGCATGAAGGCAACTGGGCCATAAATATTCTTAAAAAGAATCTCTATGGCATGTTATTTCGACAGCTACGGTTCACATTTCATACTCAAGTTTTACCACCTGAGAATATAATCAATGAGAGACTTACTAGGGTTTTATTATGCTACAATGAGATTACCATAGTCACCCTCTATTGAGCTCCAGCAAATCTCTTAATGAAAAGTTGCTCCAACTCAGCAAATGTCTTTATCGAACCATTGGGCAGTTGACATACCAATTGAATGCAATCCCTGAAAGACTACTGATAAATAAGCAAAAGAGAAGTGCATCTACCACATTGTAACATCCGGCTAAGTATGCTATATATATTTGAGGGTTCCCAACCATCATCAAAATCTTGAAAGAAGGTGGCACAAACCCTTTTGGGATCTTGACTATCAAATTTCTGGTAGGGTCTATCCTTCAGATTGAATGAAGTACCCTGGGCTTGTGCCAACGCTTTTCTCACTTGCTGATTTGGAGAGATTTAGAATTTTGAAGAGAGACTTTGCCATAAGAATTAGTTTGTTGATTTTGGAACCTTCATCTAATAATTAGGATATGTTAATGAGGTTCCTCCATTTAGAGAATTTTGGAGCTTTTGTTTTCTAATCTTTTATTTTGAGATTTTGATTTTGGCTTCACTTAGAAATTTGGGTATCTAAGAGATCTAAGTGCATGTTTGAAGATGTTTTGAAAATATCTTTGTTGTTTGCTATGATTGTTTGTCATATTTGATTTTTTTTTTATTTGACAATGGGATCTTTACTTACAAATTTAGGTATGCTAAGTAAACACAATGTGTTTGATGTATTTTGATTTGATTTTAAAAGAGACCTTACTAAATAAATTTGCTATGTTAAGTAGAAATTTGTTTAATATATTTGAAAGTGAGATTCTTACCTAACAAATGTGGTATGTTACTAACATCAAAATATTTGATGTTTTTATTTTGATTTGAAAAATGAAACCCTTTTCTTAACAAATTTGTTATGTTAAGTAGGCTCAAGTGTGTTTGTTGCTTTAATTTGAAGTTAGCTCTTACTTAACAAATGTGGTATGTTGGGTAAGGTCAAAATGTGTGATTTTAATTGAAGGGATTCTTACCTAACAAATGTAGTATGTTAAGTAGTATGACAGTATTTGTTTCATTTTGAAAGAGGGTGAACTCTTATTTAACAAATGTGGTATGTTGTGTGAGTTCAATTTATTTTCATGATGATGTTTGATTTTATAAAAGGAGATTCTCATTTGACAAATTTGGGTATGTCAAATGGAATTCAAGAATTATTTAGTAGTTTGTGATTTGAAAAGAGAACTCTACTTAGCAAATGTGGGAATGTTAAGCGAGTCCAATTTGTTTTGATTTTTAAAAGAGGAATTCTCATTTGACAAGTTTGTGTGTGAAATGGAATTCAAATGTATGATGATTTTTTTTATAATATTGAAAAGAAGGCACTCTACTTAGTAAATGTGCTAAGTAGGATCCAATTTTTTGGTTTTGAAAGGGAACTTCATAGAAATCATAGGTATACTAAATGAGTTCAATTATTTGTGTATAGTTTCTTTTAAAAATAGAACTCTCATTTGGAAATTTGGGTATGCAAAATGAGATTCAAAAAATATATATCTTGACTTTGTGATGCTATTGCTTTTGAAAGAGGGAACTCTTACTTAACAAATTTGAGTATGTTAAGTGAGGTTCAATTATATGTTGATTTTGTTTTTTTTTATTTTGATTTTAAAATGGAACCATTTAATAGATTTGGGTATGTTAAATGGTTGGTTATGATTTTATTTTAAGAATATGCTTTTGAAAATCTTTGAAAGGCATTTTGTTGATTATTTGATTTTGATTTTTTGAAGAGGACCCTCATTTAACAAACTTAGGTATGTTAAATGAGGTTTGATTATCTTTTATTTTAAAGAGATTTGAAAATGTTTATATTTTGCAAACTTCATGTAGTGAATTTAAAATGATTGTTTAGGAAAGTTTTTGAAAATATTTTGTAAAGACAATATTTGTTTAGTTTGATTTTTCTTAAATGTGGGATAAACTTACTCACCAAGCTAGTGGTAAAAGGTTTAAAAAATTTTATTTTGTCATCTCCTTTATTTTTTAGTTTACTTTTATTGACCCAATGGTATTTTAAGACCTACATGGGTGATCTCTAAAAACAAGGATGTTGGCTATTTGCTTAAGGATGAAATAAGCTAAGTGTCACAAAAGAAAGATATGTTTGACTTATAAATATATCCCTATTGATTTAAGACAATAATATGATTAGATATGGAGAGAGAATCCTCATGCTAGAAAAATTTGTGGTATTTATTTTTTTGGAGGTGGGACACCACACAATCTTAGGGTGTATTTATTGAGTGGTAAATTTATGTGTATGATGCACTATCAAAAGATAGAAATCATCATTATAATGGATAATCACTAATAAGGACTTAAGGCATGTTGTTTCATGTGAGAGATCTTTCCTCACTTTACATGGAAAAGTAAAGTAGGGTTTATATTAAAGGAGTTCTTAAGTTAATGAAGCCTTCATGGTTAATTTTCATAAGGAATGGGAATTTCCTTTGAAAATTGATTAAAGTAGAAATTAGGTCTCCAAAATTTCAAGGTATACTATCAAATTATTTGTATTGGAAAATAAAATGGGATTGTTCATGGAGAAAAATTATTGAGCAAAGAGATGGATGAAAATTCTCATGAGACTAGTAAGTCTTGAGCATTCAATCTATCTATGGTTGGGTTTTATATGTTTGAAGTTGAAGAGATTGATTTTGAAGTTAACATTTTATTAGAAAGCTAGTACTTATTCCAATAACATAAGATTGTGAAAATGCATAAGAGGTGAGAATTTATGCTAATAGCCTAAAGGAAACAACTACCTCAGATCTAAATCTAGGGGAGCTTTAGCATAAGCCAAAGCATGACTAAGTATAGAGAAGATGGTATATGGTTTAACTAGAGAGGATAAACCACCCATTTGTTGGGTGCTAGAGTGGTAGCTGACTAACTCCTCATATGCTTTAGATTCATGTAGGCAAGTTATGAGTTCAAAATAGCTATAGTTATTATGTAGAAAAGACTAGAGTCCTTAACACTCTCAAAGAGACTAGAGCATGAGTGGTATGAGTAATGACTTAATTTACAAATGCAAAATCTTTTCAAATTTTATTTCAATTTTAACACTTCATTTTGACAAAGGTTTTGAATTTTGAAGCATATTTGAATGATGAGAATAGGTTATGGGACAAATCAGCTAGAAGAAGGTGTTCTCCACCATAAGGGATGCCCTCACATCAAGCATTCCCTTATCATGCAAGGATGGAGATCCTTCATGTTTAAGGGAGAAAGAATATGAATGCATGTTGTGAGACATACAAATGATGTAGCTAAGGGTTTCTAAATTTTTTAATTATCTTATTTAAAAACCTAGGCAATATGGTGAGGTTATGAGTTCTTTTAAATTTAATTTGTAGTTATTAAGGGGTAGAGAATTAATTTTATCTTAAGAGCCTAATCATCAAGGCCACACATTAAGCATCAAACATATAATAAACTTAGAAAACATGTTTGTTTCTAATATGATCTAAAGACAACATCAAATAATTTTATAGACTACCTAAAAAATAAAAGTGGTGTGGGTTCCTCATTACACTAGAAAAGAGAAAAAATGTGGAGCTCTACCATTATACAACTTATATAAAATAATTATAGTTACAAATAATAAATGCTATGGGGTGTCTTCAAGTCTTCATTATTCATATCTCTTTCATTTCATCATATCTTTGCTTCCATTGATGGTAGGCTTTAAGGCATCACATGGCACCCAGGGATAAAGCCTTCAGCCAATATATCTAAACCCCATAGAAATCCTAATTCCTAATGAAAAATTACATTATAAATAGAAAATAAATCTAACTACATACAAAATAAGTGTTAGACACATACAATAAAATAGTTATATTTATAATTTGACTTAGCAACTACATGGGTAATCAAAATCCTAACTTGGATTTTCTTAGTGCTTAAGAAGTTGGAGAAAACATTTAAATTTATTTTAAAGCTGCTTAAGCATAATCCCTTGCAAAAACAATGTTAGACTAATAATGGCCTAACATCCGACCTATCCACATTCTAACATCCAATATAAAAAAATTACATCAAAATAAAATGCAACATATACAATCAACACATGACTAACTAATTCTAGGGGGTGACCTAGTATTCTAGTGTGTGAAAAAGGGCTTGTGTGACAAGACTTTACTAGGCTTCTTTAGTTTAATTTCAATTTGAAGTTTGAATTTATTTAATTTTTTTTCCTTTGGGTGGTTCCAATTTAAATGATTTAATGATTTATTTTCCATTTTTATTTCACTTTTATTTGGTTAAAGTGATATTTAGTTTTCAAGAATGAAGAGTTGAAGGAATTCCATTTTTGGATGGAACTCACCATATTCTACATCCTAACTCATAAGAGTAACTAAGGTCTTTATATCTTAATTATTTGAATTTATATTGATTTGATTTGATTAATGTTTATTTGATTTAATTTAGATTTTAAAATTTTAGTTTACTTAATCTTCGTGTATTTTGATTGATTACTTTTGGATTAGATATTTTGATTTAATTAAATTTTGATAATTAAATATCCTTATCTAATGAAGTTTAATTTTGTTTAATTTCATATATTCTAATTGATTAATTTTGGATTTGATGTTTTGATTTAATTAAATTTTGATAATTCAATATCTAATATCTAATGCTTTTCTTTTTTTTTGGTTTTAATTTCATATGATTTTTTTTGTCATTTTTGATGATTGTTTAAATTTATTGATTTTTTATTATTTTATTTGAGTTTGATTTGGATTGGAGAATGTATTTTAATTTACTTATAATTTATTTGAAGTTTAATGTGTTTTTTATTTGAATTCTAATTAAGGGTTTAACTTATAGTTTAGATAAATGATTATCTCTTTAGCTTAATGATTATTTTCTTATCTTAGTTCAATAGGTTTATTATTTGGACTTTATTTTTATTTAACTTATTTTGATATTGATTAGAATTTGGAGTAATTATATGTGATTTAATAACTTTGGAGTTTATATTTAATTTTATGTTTATTTGATTTGATTATGATATTTAGAATATGATATAAGTTTTCTCATATTTCTTATCACATGTTCTAAGGGATGTAAGTTTATATATATATATATATATATATAAAATGTGATTTGAATTAGTTATGAATTCCTCAAAATTTATATGAATAACTAATCAAATAAAGCATAATAATTGTAATAGTTGAGTTAATTATAATTAAGGATATGTCACATAACAAAATTTTCTTTTGATTTTAGAATCAACATATAATAATTAAATATTAAATTGATTTTATAATTGACTTTCATAAATTATGTTCAAACAACTTTTATATTTGATTATAATATTTATAATACTATTAGTTTAGTTAATTTTGTTTTCTCTTTTTTATACTATGTTTTACTTAAATTTTATGATAATTTAATTTGCACTTTTATTTTATTTGATCACATATTATTATTTTTTCATTTTGTTTGGAATTCTAAGATTGATTAACTCCTTTTTTTAGATCGATTGAATTAAATAATAAATAAAATAAGGTGGATTAATCATGATCATTGATAAAAAAATCAAATGACACGAGTTAATTTGCTTGATAGGTGGAATCAAATTACTATCATAATTTGACTAATCAAAACTATTCATTTCAAACACATAAAATAAATAGTTTTGCTTTTTTTGCTCTAAACTCTTAAAATATTAAAAGTAAAGTGCATGGGTTCTAAAGGTTGGAACCTAACGATGCTCATTCAACACATCAAACATAAGATCTCTAAGACTTTCTAAGCTTTTATTATTCCTCATCAAGCTAATGTTTGTAGAATTTGACCAAGAGGTGGCATCATTTAGAAGAAATGAAGCCCTAGTGAGATGCTTGTTGGGTTGGATCAATACTTTCAGCTAGCATTCCTTCTCTTTGCTCATATGTTTTGCTTTAAACACCTCCTCATTTGATTGAAGATAGTGTTGGTTTGAATTGAATTAAGATGAGAGGCAGCTAAATGTTTCTAGGCTTGCCTCACCTCACAAGTATCCCATAAGCTCACTCACATATGCTTGGGTTATGTAAGAAAGTAGTTCAAATGTAGGCCAATGGAGGGAAACACGGATGGAGAATAGGAGTTTGTGGAATGCTGATAGAAGAAGGAAAGGAGATTCAACATATAACAAGATTAAAGTTGTAGCAACATTTTTAAGGAAATGTGGAGAATAATCAAGTGTTGGCTATCTAGTAGAAGAAGAGGCGAGGAGAGGCAATTCTAACATGATAATTGAACTAAAATGAGAGAAGGACGAGAAGAATGCCTACAACTAAAAAGAGTTTAAAGAGGACTAGATTTTACATTGAGTTGGAGCGATGAATATTCTCGTAGGTTATAGTGCCTCTCGACCTGTGGGCTCAAGGATGAAGCTTTCTTATGGATAAGAGTGTCAGGCATGAGTCTCTAGTTTGGTCTTCTTGCACAGGAAAAGAAAGGAGGTGTGTAGCCGATTTGATCGGAGGAGGAAGAACAATCAGTAAGAGGATGAGATGCTCCTCACTGATGATACAAAGAGTGAAGATGGAATGAGATAGGATGGCTTTGACTCTTACATGAAGGAAGATGAGAGAGAGAGGTTGGGCTTTTATTAAAATTCAACTAATAAGGAAAAAGGCTCTAACAAATTGTCCAAGAAGAAGGAAAAGACCAACAAGGAAAAAAAATCAACCAACAAGATTCCAAGGACAACTAAAGTCCTCCAACCAAACCACTAAGTAAAAACCATAAGGCAACCACCGAGAACAACCCATCATAAGTAACCAACAAAGGAAGCATCCCCAACGCTAAGGAAAAGTAGAAAACCAACAAAGCACACAAAAAAAGTACAAAAAAAAGCGAGCCACATAGAAAGGCAATAATAGCACTAGGGGGACCATCCTAAAACCAAACTTCCCCAACAATAAAGCATAATAACAATACAAAATGTCTACAAATAATGCACCCAAGAGGAAAATCCAGAGAATATCCAAACATAAAATAAAGCAAAAGAAGTATCCAAGTAAAAAAACAAGGCGGGAGGCAACCCCAAAAAGTAGCTAAAAAATTCTCCAAAAGAAGGCCTAGAAAGGCAACAACCAACAATAGCTCCCACTAGGAAGGCCACCCATCCAACCATGAAAACCAATAAATAGTAATTCAAGTTCAAGAGGAGAGGCAACAAACCAACCAGTGCAGAAAATAGAATAAAGCCATGTGAAACCATCTCATCCACTAATAACAGAGTAATAAAGGCGGAGAAAATAGAAAAACCAACCAACCAGATGGAAGGATAGGAACCACCATGTAACAACCATCAGGCAAACCCAAAAGCAAGAGGTCAAAAAACATAACCTAACTTAGACCAAAATATGAAAATAAGTTTAGGGTTTAGGGTTTAGTATTTAGGGTTTTGGGTTAGGGTTTAGGTTTAGGGTTTAGGGTTTAAGGTTTAGGGTTTAGGGTTTAGAGTTTAGTGTATAGGATTTAGGGTTTAAGGTTTTGAGGGTTTAGGGTTTAGGGTATATGATTTAGGGTTTAGGGTTTAGGGTTTAGGGTTCAGGGTTGTAAGGTTTAGGGTTGTAGGGAGTTTAGGGTTAGTTTAGGGTTTAAGGTTTAGGGTTTCAGTTAGTTTAGGGTTTATGGTTTTTAGGGTTTAGGGTTTAGGGTTTTAGGGATTAGGGTTAAAGTTTTAGGGTATTTTAGGGTATTTTTAAAAAATAAGTAAATTGGTAGGTTTAAGTTTATTTATTTTATTTTTTATTTATTTTAGTTTATTTTATTTTTTATTTTTATTTAGGTTTATTTTTTATTTATCATTATTTTAAGTTTTTTTCTTTAGTTTACTTTTTTAGGTTTAGTTTA
>JAKCPB010001632.1:0-154942 GCA_021442155.1 Cymbidium sinense
TTTTTTGGAGTTTCATCATTGTCTCTTTTGCGTTTTATGAAGATGTAGTATAGTTGTTCCTTTATAGCATATTAAATCAACTCATTATTGCTTTTCATCTCTTCATCTTTTGGTCCATTACATAAGCTTTGGTGTGAATAACTTGTATCACTAGAAAGCATTGGATGGATTGAACTCTTCCATGTTATTGGTTGTCTACTCCATTTCACCGCACTATAGAACCATCCAACATTTTCATCTATTTCACTTGGTTGCGCTATAATACGTTAGTGATATGACATTGAAAATTCTACTAGTCGAAGCACGAATCTTGGTGTTGAAAGTAAACTAATCCGAAGTTGAAATTGAGATCAAACACTTAAAATGTCATTGGAAACTTTGAGATATCAGTTAAATCCCTAAATAACTCTCAAACATGGAGTGTTTATAGTCAAATCGAACATCTCGACGAGCCGGATCTAACAAGTCCAAGATCTCACAATTCTGACTTCATTTTTGCATTCAAATACTTAAAATACATCAAATGATCAAAGGAATCATTTTGAGCCGTCAAATGAAGTGGAGTGGTTCGGATTTTGCATGTATTCTGAGCGTCACTCCTCCAATCTATAAATAGCCCTCATTCCTCATATGAGGGGACCCCAAAGAGAGAGAGAGAGCTCAAAGCAGTCTTCCAAACAATTCGTGCCACCACCGACGGTTGTCAACCACCGCGGTCCCGCCGTGATTCTCATCGTCAATCTCCGTCGGTCTCCATCATGACGACCTTCATCGTCATTCGTTGTTTCTCGCTGTTCACCATCACTTGCTACCACTAGCAACTGTTACCACCTGAACATGACTACATAGCTGTTGTTCCCTTCTCATATACAATTATGTAATCCCGTTATCGGGAATATTTTGTACTCTGAAACAAATACATAGTGGAAGATTCTTACTAGGCTAGGCCCCGTGATTTTTCCCTCTGTTCGAGGTTTTCCACGTAAAAGATTCTTGAATTTTCTTGTTCACTCTTTAAGTACCTGTGTGTGTGCTAAATTTCACAAATAAGGCTAAAGCGTAAACTTTCACTCTCAGCGGTTTCTAGCGCAAGCAGTTTGATGTGCGTATGTGGGAATAGAACCCTTCAATCACAATTTCTATGAACACCCTCGTTATGGCCAATAGGCTCAACACTCGTAACGGAGCCTCCCGCTCCAACTCGTCACTCTCAAACCAATCCCGAACCAAGGATGCCAAGCTTACGCCTCACTCCCCGATAGTGACCACAGCGGTGAAGGCGATAGGAATCTCTTTATGCGATCTTGTCAGGCGAATGGAAGAGTCTCAAAATGAGATGATCCAACTTTTGCGAGGAACAATAACCGCGGCAAACACATCTCCCCCAAGATCGATCGTTAGCCGTGGGAGGTCAAAATGCTAATCTCCTTGACATTAAAGTTCCTCCGTAGGCAGGTGATCGATCTCCTTGCCTAGTTACTCATCCATCCGCACCGTACTAATCCACCATTATTGGTAGCTTGACACATTCTCATCCATCACGTGCAGAATTACGATGAATGCAAGACGAATTTCACCTTCAAGACAGAAATCATCTTCCCCCTCACGCGCTATGAGGATTCCTCACCTTTAGGTGCTATTCTTCAACATCTATTCCCAGTGGGTTTCAAGCTTAGCATTGATTCTTATGATGGGGTCCACATGAACACATCGACCATTACGGGACTATCATGCATATCCAATGAGCTCACGACACTTTTTTTGTCTTTCTTTACCCTCAAGGGGCAAGCTCGCACTTGGTTTTACTCCCTTCCAAGGGAATCCATGACAAACTGCCAAGATTTTTGTGGAGCAGTTCATTACAAAGGATCATTAAAGATTCCTCCCATCTCTCCATTCGAGAATGAGGGTGAATCACTTAAGGAATACTTCGAGGTTCTCCTTAGAAGCTCGCCAAATACACAGGTAGACCACGAACTATTAAGAGGAGTTTTCCTTGGAGGACTCCGTCAGAATTTTACGTCCTAATGAGACACGGTCATTCATATCTTAGTTCATCGTGTGGAAGCACAAATCTCTCGATGAGGCTATTAATGCCCATAAATAATTTGAACAATCTACGAAAAGCGTAAGAGCGCCCAGGGGAATTTGTCCCATCAAAAGCAACAAGGCAAGTGATCTCCCTCCACCCCATATCAATTGAACCCGACCAGAAAAGGAATACCATGTTGAACACATCTCGTGTCAACCTCACGATTCGAGATGAAGAAAACATCAAGTGACGCATCCACCAAACCAAATTCAATCATGAGCAATATTGTCACTTCCATGAAATTAGTGGACATGCTAGGCATGCAAACAACTCAAAGAAGAAATCGAGAGGCTCATTCAACAAGGATATCTACGTCGATCAAACAAACATATCTCCTGGGGGAAACGGGGCGGTCATCACAAAATAACAAAATAATCATCAAACAATTGGGAAATTGAAACAATCCGGAGGATGTATCTCTAATCAAGTTCTCATTACTACCTCAGAGCGAGTTAAAGAAGTCTCGTATTGATCATTCCATCACTTTTAATGACTGAACTTAGAAGGAGTTCATGTTCCTCATCAAGATCCACTTGTCATCGTAGCGAGGATCGATAACCCATGCTATAATGTTAAGAGAATTTTGATTGACAATGGGAGTTCTTGATGTCTTGTTTTACTCACATTTCTTAGCATGGGTGCAGTTGGGAAAAGCTCCAACTTCTGCGGGGATCATTATGCGGGTTTGATAATGCATATGAGTAGGGGACAATCACCTTCTGTTGTCCTTGGTGAATTTCTCGACAAGTGACTCATTTAATCCAATTCATGGTGGTCAAGTCGATTCAACATATAATGCTATCTTTGGAAGGCCCCTCAATCAATTTTTGGTGATCACCCGATTATCTCATCTCAAGATGAAATTTCCAACCCATTGAGTTGGGGTGGTGCGTGAAAATCAGCAGATAGCAATCATGCTACCTCGGACAAGCTCAACACTTGACAGACAACATTTTAATTTTGAGATGAAAGAAAGCTTCCCAGTAGACTTGCTCTGTTGCATTATCAGATGATCAACCATTACGAACAGTACAAGTTAGATCTCTGCTCTTAGACCAACAAAGGGAAAAATACATAGATTTCTTGCGTGAAATCAAGACATCTTGCTTGGAGTCGATGGACATGGTGACCCCAATGTGATCATGCACTCCCTCAAGATTGATCCGACATTCAAACCGATCATCCAGAAGAAGCGAAGTTTTGCATCTGATCACCTCCAGGCTATTGAGCAAGAAGTTAACAAGCTTCTAGAAGCGGGATTCATACGAGAGGTACATTACCCTATATGGCTAGCAAATGTTGTCTTGGTTAAGAAAACAAACGGAACATGGAGAATGTGTATTGATTACACGACCTCAAAGCTTGCAGAAAGATAGTTTTCCTCTTCCTCGAATTGATCAATTGGTTGATGCTACGTCTGGACATCAAATGCTCAATTTTTTGGATGCTTACTCTGGTTACAATCAAATAAAAATGGACTCAATGGATGAAGAAGCTACAACATTTCAAACATATAAAGGTTTATGCTGTTACCAAGTTATGCCGTTTGGGTTAAAAAATGCCGGTGCTACTTATCAACTCCTTATGAATAAAATTCTTAAAGACCTATTAGGCCGCACAATGGAGGTATATGTGGATGACATGTTAGTAAAATCTTGGAAGAATCATATATTTGACTTAGAAATATGCTTTAACCTTCTTACGTTATAACACGACTTAACCAAGTGTGCTTTTGGGGTTACGTCGGGAAAATTTCTTGGATTTATGGTAACCCACCGTGGGATAGAGGCCAACCCCAAGAAAATCAAAGCTCTCAAAGATATGACTCCTCTGAAGAATATCAAGGAAGTTCAACATTTGAATGGACGAATTGCTGTGTTATTCCTCTTCCTAGCCCGTTCTGGGGATAAATACTTGTCATTCTTTAAAATATTAAAGGGAGCTAAAAATAATAATTTCCAGTGGACTGATGAATGTCAGTCTACTTTTGAGCAACTAAAGGAGTATTTAGCATCTTCACCCCTATTATCCAAGCCTATTCAAGGAGAGATGTTATACTTATATCTCGTGATCTCTTCCCATGATAAGCTCGGTTTAGTGCGAGAAAAAAATGGGACACAACGACCAATTTACTATGTCAGCAGAATTCTCCCTAACATAGAAAGTCATCATCCACTTGCTATATCTGCTAGTAGGGATCTATTTAAGAGAAGGCATGTTGAAAAAATACATTTTCCTAGTATCCAAGGGTCATGGGTAATTCAAGAAATTAATGAGATAAAGGAACATTATGGATGGACCACATCTGTCTTTTACAAGAAGGAACCCTTAAGACCCAACTGCAACCGTCTCAAGACAAGCTTCAAACTTTTCTCAGTTATACAAATGAGCTTTCTCAGCGTACCTCAAATGTCTCTCACTTTTTGAGGTCGATTACGCATTAAGAGAGGCACTAGATATGTGGAGAATACCGGAAGGCGCTAGCCCTTAAAATTATAAGGCAAGGGTTCTATTACTCGATGAAACAAGGCATGAGTTCACAAAAAAAAATGCAAGTTGTGGGTTACTCTAACCTCCCTCACATCTTTGCATCTGAGCTCTCCATTCAAAGCCCATGGCCTTTTGCTGAGGATTGATATCATGAGGCCTTTTCATAGCATCAGGGCAACAAAAGTTTATCATTTTAGCCGTTGACTACTTCACTAAATGGGTGGAAGCCAAACCACTCACTAAAATCATGGAGACAAATGCTAAACAATTTGTTTGAAAAAACATAGTATGCCGATTCGGTCTTCCTACAAAAATCATCACTAACAACCGAACCTAATTTACTAGAAAAGTCTTTACGTCATTTTGCAAAGATCTTCACATCCAATTTCTTGCAGGGTAGCACATCCTCAAATTAATGGGGCGGTACCAATTATACTCAAAGACTAAAAACACGTCTTGAGAAGGCTAGGGAGCAATGGGTTGATGAGCTTTTTAATATTCTTTGGGCTTATCGCACTACATCGCGCACCCCGATTGGTGAGACATCATATAACTTGTGTTTCAAAGAGCTATTATACCAAGATGTCGGGGTTCCAAGTCCAAGAGTTCAATTATTCGATCATGATGGTAATGAAGAAAAACTCCGAACACGGACTACTCCCAAAACTCGCCATGGCCTCTTGGTGCTTCATCACCAAAGGGTAGCTTCGTCACTTCAGAGTACTCATCTATATCCGTCGGTGACTTGGTCTAGTTTGAAGCTTCAGCAAAGCCCTCAAAATAAATTCTCACCTCTTTGGGATGGCCCATATGTGGTTATAGCTATGGTAAAGCCAGAAACATTCAAGCTCAAGGATCCAGAGGGAAAAACTTTACCTCGAACTTGGAACACTGAGAATCTCTGAAAATATTATCAGTAATTTCTACTGCATAATTATTGCAACTTTTATTTTGTCTCGTTTGTCATTTCCTCTTCATGTAGCCGACCCCACTTAGTGGGATAAAGACTTATTATTGTTGTCGTCATTTCTTCTTGAAACTCATATCTGTTAAAATCATCTTATGATTGTATCAACTTATCAGAGTAATAAATTTATAGCTTTTTCCTTACAAGCTTATTTCTTCTTCATTTAATCCTCCCACTTGAAATATACAACTCACATTGTATCTCAATGGAATAATCAATCCCAAGGGATTTGATGGACCTCTTCCATACGAAGTCAAGTAACACTTTGGCTGATACCTAGGATAGGTCAAAAGGTCCTTGGTGGACATCCCGCGACCTCTTCCATACAGGTTAACGTCATCAACACTTTGACAAACAACCTCGGATTGGTCAAAAATCCTCAGTGGATTCAATTCAATCTTCATGCGGGAGCGTCGTGAATATGTTCACAATTACCGGGATAGGTAAAAAATAAAACAAGCGTATCATCTAAAAAAAATTTCATTGGCGGCATTAACATGATGATATAAGAAAGAATCAAGATTTTGATACACTAATAACAATACATAGATAAAAAAATGCATCCTCAATACATCATAGTTGGTGATATCAACGTCCTCCTCACCACTAGGAGATGCTCCCTTGGACTCACTCTCAACTCCTTCATCTCGAATCGGCGAAGAGTCTTGATATACTGGGAGATAGATACTCAATACTCGGTCTTTACACTGCGATTCCTTTTAGGAGCTCTCGCCTGATGAAGTCTCCCCTAAACATTGGTGCTCCAAATCCTTCACTCAACATCAAGAATATGATAGCTTCCTGGACATGGTCTTGACCACCATGATAAGCCAAGGAGTTCTTAAAGTCTTCCACTGCCTTCAAGGAGATCATTTGCTTCCGCTTCTGACATTATATGCTCCTTCTCAGAAAGACGATCTTGTAATGCTTTCTTCCAGTTCGAGAGCTCTCTTCTCTGCTATAAGTCCCTTGAGTCTTTTCTCTTTCTGGCGAGTCTCTGTTCTCACCTAAATCAGCTCATCATGAGTGCGCTCCACCTCCTGACACTGGAGAGAAAGAGAAGTCGACATGTTCGCTAGCTCACCCGGTTAGCTGATCCTCCAAAGTCGCCACTTCTTTGGCCTTAACACTCATCTTTTCTCTCACTCTTGCAGATATTTTACCTTCACAAATTGAGTACCACTCATCTAAAGAGACCCAAATGAGCCATCACCTAGTGTTTGAGTTACCTATAAAGAAAAAAACCATCACAAATATTACAAAAGAAAAGAAGGAGGAAAAGAAGAAAAGAAGAAAGAAGGAAGACAACGACCAATTCATCTCGCGTTGACGCAAAGTGCATATGTGATTTAACACTTCTTGAATGTGCTTTCAGAAACAAACTCCCCACCATGAGTTAAAATTTAAATTCTCGAGGCCAATGGGGAACATCTTCTTCGCAGATATCCGACGAATTACTCAAAGACATGTCTTCTTTTCTTTAGAGAAAACATTGCCACCACCGATTTTATGATGGGCTTCTTGAAAGAACCCTAAATATGAGGAGACCTTTCATCACATTTACTTGACCTCTTTTGTGGAAAAGAATGAGATCTCCCTGCCTGGATGGAAAGACCAACCTTGAACATTCTATCTTCAACTATATATTTGCTAATGTGACGTAACTCATGTTGTAAGCTTTCTATATCAGGAACATTAAGAGTTGCCAAGATCTCATTCTCTTCAATCAGCAATGGATCTGGAAGATCATTCAATCTTCCCCATCTCTCGAAGGCCCCACTCATTTTTCACAAAAAGAATCTAGTAGACCAATTTTAGAGGATCCTGCAAAAATTCTATCCAATTCTTTATAGGATAAGAAACACATCCTTGAGTATCACATGTGAATCTACATTCACAAATATTTTATGTTCAAAGTAACACCACGCCTCTAAAGAAGATAGTCAAACCAACGATGACCACTAAAGCTCAAATGAAAATTGTGACAAAGCAACACCACATATTTTGAAGATCTCAATCAACTCGAGCCAAAGGGAATCACCCACATGAAGAATCATCTAGAAATAGTAAAGTACCGTGGAGGTGAACCAATCGACTTTTTTTTTAGCAACAATGGCCACCAACTCATTAGGGAAATAAAATTTTCTGCGGAACACCATTAAACTATTTGATGTGATAGTGGATGATATATCATCTATAGCCGTCAAGTTATGGGTTTTCTTCTGGCCATCACCCTGTGAAAATACATGATAAATAAAGAGAAAGAAATGACAAAAATCTAAAAATTTTGTGAAGCAGGTTACTTACCTTAATACTTGAGCATATCCTTTTTTGACTCTCTCGCTCACAGATAGCTTGGGATAAAATTTTTTGCCTACGATTTGATGAAAAAGATACACATACTTATGAGAAAAAGAGAGAGAGAGAGAGAGAGAGAGAGAGAGAGAGAGAGAGAGAGAGAGAAGATACCCTCTAATGATGCCTTTACAAATTTTCTCGAGTCAACGATGGTTCCTCTAACGCTTCTCCACCACCTTGATGGTTATCAATCAACCATCCATTAAAGTTTCAAGAATCTAATTTCTTACAAGAAGAAGTAGAACTACGCCTTGATTGCCTTAAACCCTGGTCCCTCGACAAATAACGCCTCTCGAGAGGAGCCTCTTATGAACTTGGGTCTTGATCACCTCCAAACCGGTGGTCCGACAAGCGGCGCCAACGCCTCAAGGAAAAATCGAGCCGGCGGACTACGGTCTTGATCGCCAAACCCGGCCACAAGGCCAACGCCTTTTGAGGAAAATCGAGCCTCGCCAGATGAACTATTTGATCGCCCCAGACTCATTCGTCCAAGGCGGAACGCCGAGGGAAAATCGGTCTCCGTATGAACTAATGGGTTTGACGCTTCTAAACCCGCCGGTCCCAAAGGCGTCAACACCTCTAAACCCGCCACACTGCCGACCCAGCGCAATCCACGACTCGGCCGCCACCAGGCGCAAACCTGATCGTCTGATAGCGCCACTGTAAGTTCTGATGGGTTCGTAACCCAAAATCTTGCGACGTGATCCACACATCCGGCGCACCTACTTCCATGATCATAACCTTTTGCTCCCATTGAAGACCTGTTCTTTCAAAATGTAGTGTTAATGAACCCACAAATTTCATTAAAGAATTTATTATTTTCAAGTATATGACATATATATTTTTGGATGGTTGAGATAATGCCATCCAAAAATAGGAAATTGATATGATACTGAAAATTCTACTAGTTGATGTTGAAAGTAAACTAATTCGAAGTTTAAACTGGTCGAGATCAAGCACTTAAAATGTTATTAGAAACTTTGGGATATCAGTTAAATCCTTAAATAGCCCTCAAACATAGAGTGTTTATAGTCAAATCGAGCGTCTCAATGAGCCGAATCTAACAAGCCTAAGATCTCACAATTCTGACTTCATTTAAGCATTCAAATACTTAAAATACATCAAATGATCAAAGGAATGATTTGAGCCGTTTGATGAAGTGGAGTGGTTCGGATTTTGCATGTATTTATAGAGACGCCACTCTTTTAATCTATAAATAACCCTCATTTCCATGATGGGACCCCAAGAGAGAGAGAGAGCTCAAAGCTTGAAAGTCTTCCAAGCTCGCGGCCATCACTCTGGTTGTTAACCACCATCGTCGATCGCCACCGCCGCCACTGATCCTCACCGTCGTCAATCTCCGTCGGTCTCCATCATGACGACCTTCATCGTCAGTCACTGTTCCTCGTTGTTCACCATCATCTGCTACATGTAGCAACTATTACCACCTGAACGTGACTACATAGCTGTTGTTCCCTTCTCATATACAATTATGTAATCCCGTTATCGGGAAGATTTTGTACTATGAAACAAATACATAGTGGAAGATTCTTACTGGGCTAGGCCCTGTGGTTTTTCCCTCTTTTAGAGATTTTTCACGTAAAAGATTCTGGAGTTTTCTTGTTCACTCTTTAAATATCTGTGTGTGTACTGGATTTCACAAACAAGGCTAAGGCGTAAACTTTCACTCTACGCAACTAGTTTTCTAGCACACAACAGTTAGCATCTCAAACATTTTAAGTAATGATTAAAATGAATAGAATCGAGTTGAGTATTATGTTGTTCAAGCTTATTCATTTATTTTTTAGGAGTTTGAGCGGATCTTGAACATGACGTGAGTTCTTAAATCTTTTCTAAGTTTATTTATTAATTTTAATATCAAGTTTTGAGCTATACAAAGTTTTAATTGCATCTAACTATATATAGGATATTAGTAATTTAAACAAATAGCTTTATTATTAATAATAAATGCATTCTTTTTTTTTGTCAAAAGTGACAATAATTTACTTAGCATTATTTATAGGTTATAAAGGACAATTTATGAATACAAGATTAGATTATTGATCTACCCAATTTAAAATTTATTTAATATGTTTATATTCAAATCTTTATATAGAAGTAAAATTCTATTTTAATATACCCATATAGCTATTTGCTTACTATTTTCATCATACTTATGCTTCTAATATTATAAAGAACATTGGAAGTGCATATAATATAAAAAACTAGATATAATAATGTAGAACAAGTCATCAAAAAGTAACTAAATCATCATTAAATGAGTATTTTGTTAAGCTCTTGGATTTGTTTAAATAATAAATAAGCATGTTCATGAATGTATACAAATAAAAGCCAATATTCCATTTTGTTCAATTATCTAAATAAATATAAATTAATTTTATATGAATGAGTATTAAGTTATTCAGAGTGTAAGTGGTCCAGAATGGCGAAATGCTAATGCCTACAAGTGCAATCATGGGGCTGGTCTCAAGGTATCTTCATAGTAGATTATAAGTTTTCATGCAAAACATTTTTTGATAATTTCAAATTGTCGAGTGCTTTGGCATGTTCGATCAATTGTTGTTGTTTACCATTTTGGATCACGGCATATTGTTATCTTTTATTTGTCACGTAATGTGGAGCAGTTGTGGACTTGGAAAGAAATGTTCTACTTATTATGCACGGTTTTCTTTTATGGTAGATTTGATAAACAAACTTATTGTAATCTCTAATTTTTTTACAAATTTATTTCAGTTGCAAGCCTTTCTCTTAACGCTGTCGTTGAGAAGAAACAATGCTTAATATTATAGAAACATTGGAAACCACAAGCAGATCAATTTTGTGAAACTCTTACATTATTTTGTTATTATGTTTAGAAAAAAAAAAGAAAGAGAATACCTACATTCTTAAACGTATTAATTGTTTGATGAGATTTGTATGGAGGAGTTGGCTTGTATATCTTGCTTTTTTTTGTGAATTTGAAAATAAGTATTCGAATTAGATCCAAGAAGTTATTAAGACTTGATCATCTTTGATGAGTCAAGGTGATCTCAAAAGGTTGTTTTTTTAGTCAAGAAATTTGTTTTCGGTAGAGCTTCATGCCTATTTTTGAGTTTTAAAGATTGATCTTCGATCTTTCTTTCATTTCTTAGAGTCGAATTGAGATGGTAGATTTTCTAGAGGATCATGGATTTGTTGTTGGTTATATATTGTGTATTTCATTTTGGTCAGTCACAACATATAAAATTTTAAAAAAAATTATCTGATGAACATGTGAGAAGATTTCTCATAGCAAACCCTGTCTGCGTGAAGACTTAGATAATTTAGTATAATATTTATTTTTCATATAAAATTTCATTCAAGATCTATGAAAGAGCCTCCTCATCCCTCTCGCAAATAGAGATTATTTTTGTGAGTTGAGTGTATACAATCAAAAGTCAAATATTTTTCTTTGATTTGACAAAGGTTAATCATAAAGTAAGGTCATGTTTGAGATCAATTTTATTTTTTTATTTTTTATTTTATTTTATTTCAAAATAAAGCATATTTTATAATGATAGTGGTTTTAAAAACACTTAAAACATCTAAAAGTTGTTTTGAGTGTATTTAGACATCTTTATTTATTTTAAAAAATTAAAAAAATATATAATAATATTTAAGAATAACATAAAAATAAAAATGTAAAACAAAATTGATCCCAAATAGGCCTTAAATTATCATATTTAAATTGCACCATGCATAAACTTTAGTTTTTTTTATCTCCCTTATCAAGAAGGAGGACCAATTGGGCTCATCCAAAGCGGATCTAATTACAATTGACATTCAAAATAGAAGAATAGACATTCATCCGACGATGAGTACCATTGAGAGGAAGAGAAAATGGAGCCCCTCCTTACAAAGCGACGAGGAGTTCTTTATAAGGTACAATAGTTTCCTAACTATCTAGTTTCATTTTATCTCAAAATGTTATCTTTTCCTTTGCGATATTAAAAATGTTCAATCACCTCTAGAGGATGTGTGAGATGAATAGGTATTATGCATCCAATTTATTTATTAAATTTTAAGCTATTTTCTTAGGTTTTTTGGGATGATCTTTCAACATTCTTCTTAGTTATTACTATGTAAAACTGCTTTAGTCCCCAAGTTTTCACTAAGGAATTAATAAGTGATTTTGTAATTTGTCACTCGAACTTTGATTTTTGAGAGAAATGTTATTAATTTCTTTTAATTTTGGTTTGAGTGGAGTATTAATGTAACATTATTACCATTTGTGGAATTATCCTTCTATTAAGTTACTTTGTCCCTCAGTATTTACTATTCATCAATAAACATGTACCTTATTTTATCTATTTTGTGAGCAGCTTCATCCCTCTTTTGAACAAACATACTTTTATTTTGTAATGCAACCAAATGAAACTAACAACCTCTCTTATACTAATCACCTTATCTTATTTCATATATCTTTTTACAAGAAAAAATTTAATTCTATCACTATCCTAAACCTTCATCTATTCACAAGTTTCCTCAATCTTTGACGTATTACTATATATGATCATGCAATAAATTTAAGAATCTTTGAAGTAATCGACATATTTTAATCATTAAAAATTAATTTCATCAACTAAATCGCAAAAAATTAATAACAAATGATTCCAACCCATTGAGAAAATCACAAAAAAAAAAAAATTTAAGAATTTATGTTTGAGAGGTTTTCGATGAGGTTTCTTCAAGGAACAAGATGACTTGAAAGCTTAAATATGCGGCATTTCGTGATAGTCTCCCTTGTTTTCTTAAGCATTTCTTCAGCCATGTCATAGATGATTTCTTCATGCCGCCATTATTTTCATCTCTTTCCTCCATTCTAGACTAAAAAAAGATAGAAATAGAGAGAAAATTAGGATTGAGTTGAAGGTTTATTTTGCATTCAAAACAATTTGTGTGCATATGTTTCATTGTAAACAAAAAAAAAGTCTTTCATTAAATTTTTTCATGATAGATTTTCTCAAATCAAGCCTACATTTTTTGAATTTGATTTGTGCAACTTGAAAATCAGATTTGACGAGATAAATATAACCTCATTACAAACTCATTGAAACGTGTACAAGGTTATTAAAAACTACATTATTATATATTGTTAATGTTAAAATTTAACATTTTTCATTTATTGTATTATTTTATTTCATGATTTTTTTCATTTTTAAGATTTTTTTATAGATTATTTTCATTCATTTTAATTTTATTTTTTTTTAAATTCTTTTTCAAAACAAATGAAAATTATTAATTTTTTTTTCATTCATCATTTTTCATTTTTCTTTTTCATTTATTTAATTTTTTATTTTTCATTTTATTTTTTTTTTTTCATTTTTCATTTTTATTGATTTCATTTTCATTTTTCATTTCATTTTATTCATTCATTTTTTCATTTTCATTTTTTTTCAAAAGTTTATTCATTTTTCATCATTCATTTCTAATTTGATTGAAATTCATATTTTACATCAACCAAATTGATTGATCATTCAAAGTTCAAAAAAAATTAATTATTTTTTTTTCATTTTGATTTCATTTTGATTTTTTTTCATTTTCATTTCATTTATTCATTTTTTTTTTTTTTTTTTTTTTTTTTTTCAAAATTATTTCATAAATTTCTATTCATCATTTTCATTCATCATGTACTAATTTATAAAATTTGTTGAAAATGAAAATGTTTGAAAATGAAAAATGAAAACGAAAAATGAAAATCAAAAATCAAAACATGATTTGAAAACGAAAATGAAAATGAAAAATGAAAATGAAAATGAAAATCAAAATTTTTTTGAAATAAAATGAAAAAATAAATGAAATAGTTTTTGAAAATTGAATAAATGTGAAAATGAAAAAGTATGAAAAATGATGAAAATGAAAATGAAAACATTTTGAATGAAAACAAAATGAAAAGCGAAAATGAAAAATTAGAAAATGAACAAGCAAAAGAAAACAAAACAAAAGATGATCAAAATGAAAAAACGATAACACGAAAAGAAAAGTAAATTCAAAAAGAAAAAGAAAACAAATGAAAACAAAACAATAACCTAAAAAAAAAGAAAAAAGGAAAAAGGAAAAAGAAAAAAAGGAAAAAGGAAAAAGGATAATGGATAATGAAAATGAAAATGATTGAAAATGAAAAATGAAAAAATGAAAAATGAAAATTTAAATAAAAAATGAAAATGAAATGAATAAAAATATGAAGATAAAGATGAAAGATAAAAGTGAAAAATTTTAAATGAAAAATAAATGAAGAAAATGAAAAAATGAAAAAATAATAAAATTGGAGAAAAAGTCATTAACTATCTCCATGATTTTTTCTAATTTTTGATTTTTATTTTTATTATTGAGCTCTTTAATCAATTAATACATATTTTCTTTATCTTCTTTCTTTAATTATTCTATCTTTTGTTTCTTAAAAATGTATATGTTTAATTTTATATTTTTAATGAATTTTATTTTTTTTTATATTATCTATATTCATCTCATCTCATATTTTTTAGAATTTCATTTAGACTTTTATCATTATCATTATTTCATTTGTTTTTATTTTCACATTATTTTATATATTGATTCTATGATTCTATGATATCTTCTTATTTATTTAGCCAAATTACATAAATTATTATATATTTTTTGTGTATTTTTGGTTTTTTATTATTAATTTTTCATTGTATTTTGCTCTAGATTTGTACTTTCATATAGAAGTTTTCTTTTCCCTACCAACTAATATCCAAGCATAATGAGAAATATGTTGGACATAAAGAATGAAATTAATAAGATTAATATCTTGATGAATTTTAGCAATCGAGAATCAAAATGCAGTGTTCCAATAGAGACTTATACAAAGGTGCGTATAAATATATATCTAAATACAAGATAAAGATGGATGAAAAGGATTTATCAATGAGATTTTAACAGCTTTGAAAGATGATAAAAGCATATGACTCAATTATAGTGTTTGTACATAACCGTAATCCTCTCAAACCTTAATAGAAACAAGACTATTTTATTACACATGTAGGAATATACACTCACTAAATCATATATTAATAAGTTTGATTTTACTTTTTTTTGAATTTGAGGATTATTGATGTAATTGTTGATCCTAAAATCAAAATTTGTTGTTATCATACTCTTCATCTCCCAATTGAAATTTTTTTCATGACATTATATTATATGGAAGATATAAAATCAACTTAAATGATATTAAAATATACTTTTTCTAGAAATGTTGTTGCTAAACTTGAACCATTTTAGATGAAATGCAAGATGAGGAGTTTTCCGCTAAAAGATCATCTTTTGAGATGAGGTCTACCTATAACCACGATAGAAGTAGCTTGGCAAAAACAAGAATGTGATTTATCACTACCGAGAAGGGGAACATAAGAGACATTGTCATACTTTGAAGTAGTAGTAGTTGTGATGGCAATCATAAAGTGAAAAATTCAAATACTAGTGTTATTGCATCGATCTAGTTCAGATAATGATACTCTTTCGGTGATTTACAAATAGATGCAAAAAAATAGTGGATTCTAGATTTAGCTAGCTCATATCACATGCGATAAGGAGTTGGTTTTCACTTTTGAGTCATGTTCTTGTAGTTATGTTTATATTAGAAATAACTTAGTAAGTCCTAAAGGTTTATAAGGTAAGGTGAAGAGAGTTAATGGACCTTATATGTTGTTGAATGCAATCGGACCTACTTTAATTCCATGATTTGTGTTAAAGCATCTTGATTTTAGGAAAAAAGTTAATTTCTTGATAGTGGCTAGGTTTTGGAACAACGCTATATATTAATGGGGATACTATTAGAGATAATTAAGTTATATAACTTGACTCCATGTTAACATTCAAAGCAATAGGATGGCCACATCGTGGATATAAAAAATTTAGTAGCAAATGTAATTTTGATGTCCTTAGATCCACTAATGCAATAAACGCTTTAGCGACTCTCATCTACAAGTTCAAATGTGACTTGGACTTTTGAGGTGTGGTGAAGCTGCTTGAGTTTTGGATCTTTGAGTGCTTTCAAGAGGAATCATTTAAGTCATCCATTTTTTGTTGCATGATTGAGTAATTATTAAAATTTTTACTGATAATTTAGTCAAGAGAAGCATAAATTTAAATCAAAGGTTTGTTAGCAAAATAACAAATCATTAATTTTGGAATAAAGATCTATTAAAATTTTGTTAGAATAATTTGTATTTTGGATAATTTGGTCAACTTTAAACTAGATTCAGATTTAAGATCACTCTATAATTAAATAGATAGGAGGATACGTGTGCATTGATTTGTGTGCTTTGAAGCATGCTAAATAATAGATGGTTTGCATAAGAGATAATTAGAGAATGGAGAGTTAAGAAAGCAAAAGAATAATAAGCAAAGCAATCAATAAAGTGAGAAACATCACTTTTGTGACCGAGTGTCATCTATGAATTGAAATTATCACAACAAATAACAACAACAACAACAACAATAAGCCTTTATTCTACTATTTAACATGAATCCTTCTCCATTGTGTCCTATGATGTCAAATTCTCATTTAATTCAAGTATACTAAGATCATTTTTATACATCTTAACCATGTCTTTTAAGTCTACCTCTACCTTTCTTAACATAAGGCAAATCTAATGCGTCTACTCTTAACCGAAATTGACGCGACGCTTTATGTGGCCAAACCATCTAAGGTGACTCTCTAATCTTATTGCCACTGAGCTACTCCAACTTTTTCTAACATACTATTTCACATTTTATCTCTAAGAGTAAAGCCACTCATCCAGGAGCATCCTCATCTCTACAACACTTAACTTAGTCTCATGCTTCTTTTTATTTGCCAACATTCTCATTCATACATCATTCTGTCTTACCACCATCTTATAAAATTTTTCTTAAGTTTGTGTACTTTTCTATCACACAACAAATGATGTATTCCTCCACTTCAACCATCCGACTTGAATTCTACTAATAACATCTCCATATATTTCATCATCATTTTGAACAATGTAGAAAATATCTAAATTTCACTCTTTTAATGACTTTTTCACCTAATGTCACAACACTACCACTATAACTTCGCAACTAAAATTACACTCCATATATTCAATTTAGATCTACTTAAATGAAAACCTTTAGACTCTAAGTTGACCTCCATAATTCAAGTTTCTCCGATTCTTTTCTAGACTTATCAACAAGAAGTATGTCATAAAAAAAAACATACACTTGGAACATATTTTTTAAATGCCTAGTAAGAACATCCATAACTAAAGCAAAAAAAAAGATAAGGGCTTAAAGTTGATCCTTGATGTAATCCAACCAAATAGGAAATTTTTTTGTCAATCCTCCTTATGTTTGGACACAAGTAACAACTCTAGTATATATATCCTTAATGACTTGAATATAACAAATATTAACTCCTTTCTTTTCTAAAACTTTCCAAAGAATATCTCTTGAAACTTTATCATAATCTTTCTCTAAATCATTAAATATCATATGTAGATCTTCCTTGCTTTCTATACTTCTCCATCAAACCTCTTAACAAATGTATAACATTCATAGTAGATCTACCGCATGAAACCAAACTGATTGTGAGAAATTTTGTATCACATCGTAGCCTATGCTCAATACTCTCGCCATAATTTTAATGTATGCACATTAACTTAATTCCTCTATAATTTGTACAATTATTGTGCATCACCTTTATTCTTAAATATAGGAACCAACAAATTCTTTCTCCACTCATCTCACATCTTTTAGACTTTAAAATAACATTAAAAAAGATTTTGTAAGCTAAGAAATTTCTTGATCTCCTAACATTTCCACACTTCTATTGGAATATCATCAGGTCCTACTGTTTTTTCGTATTTCATTTTCTTTAAAGCATCTCTAACTTGATTTACTAATAGATGATAAAAAATAAATTTCTATTTTTGTTTATATTTGCTAAAATCAATAGTATTTTAGATCATTTATTGAAAAGTGTATCAAAATACCTCATCCACCTATTTTAATATCCTTTTCTAAGTAAAGTACTTTATAATTTTCATCCTTAATATACACCTCACTTTAGCTAGATCTTTACTTCTTATCTCTTTGGTTAGCTAATTTATACATACATCTTTCAGCTTCTTTGGTATCTAATCTATTATATAAATCACTAAAGCTAAATTTTTTTGCATCATATATTGCTTTCTTAGAATTTCTATACCACTTTAATATTTTTCCCAATTCTCTGAGTTTTTTACATCTAAACCAAATTTTATAACAAAACACTTATTTTTTTATCTTTTTGCACATTCGACTCCACCACAAACTATTTTATTAAAATAAATTTTTTCTTTTGATTCTCAAGCATATTTTTAGCAACTTGCTTAATTTCATTTGTTACTTTTACATAATATTAGATTCCTTAAGAACATCCCAAATTCTAATTGTTGTTTATTTAAAAAAATATTTTATTAGTGTTCTTTAAGTGTCCCCATCTAATAAGGATAATAATTTAATTTATTTTCATCTTTCAATTTTCATCTTAAAATCTAAGACTAATAATTGATGTTGGGTATTTAAACTTTCTAATAACCTACAATATTTACAATCTAAACGATTTATTTTTCTTATCAAAAATAATCAATCTGTTTTATTAGATCTATTTTATAAGTAATAATATCCATCTTTTTTTTTTAAATAAAGTATAAACTACAAAATCATGGAAAACAAAATCCAATATAGTCCTACCTTCTTCATTAGTCACCCAAATCCATAATCAATGAATACTTTTAAAATCTTCTACCACTTACCAACATGTCCATTGAAATTCCTCCAATAAATAATTTTTCAAGAGGTATCTTTGTATTAATCCTCTAATTCATTCTAAAAAATTTTGAGCCTACATCCAAACCTACTTGAAGCATAAACACTTATAACATTGATAATCTAGTATCAACAATAATCTTTAAATATATAATTTTATCTCTATCTATTAATATTTATAACAATTATCCTTAAAATTTTATCTATAATCATACATATTTCCAATTCGATTTTACCTCAATATCAAAGTTTAAAACCTAAACTACAATCTCCATGGCTTTCTAACCCATTTAGTTTCTTGAACACATAAAATATTTATCTTCCTATGAACCAAATATATTAATTACATTAGTTTACTGTAAGAGTATCTATATTCCAAGTTTCTAATCTAATTCTTTCATGGACTAACTTCTTACATCTATCCATAATGGGAACCTCTTATTTAACAGACTCTGACGATGCAACTTCACACTTTTCATCAGATTCAGCCATACAATGCCTCATTCAAGGGACGCCTAGCATTAACAAATTTTTAAAGGATTCATATCATGATTATTTCGATAAGTTTTATGTCTATCAATCGAAACCCTCCACTTTTATATCATGGGACCGACAATAGTAGTTTGTGAACTAAATTATCATTAAATTAACATTTTTGAGCTTAATCTATAGATATGTATGAAGGTACAATTCCTAGTATTTATTGAAGCCTTTTGAGAATTATCTTTAGTTTTTTTTTCCTTATTTGTTTTGAAAGATTTAGGCTCAATTGAACTTATCTTATGGAAGAATATTTTCTTGTATGCTTTATCTTACATCATGTGACTTTCTGCAAATTAGTGTCTTCCAACAATCTATACAATTTATATTAAATAACAAAGATGGATCCCAATCTATAGAAAGTAGCACAACCTTCATAGAAATAACACTTAAACAACCAAATAAAACTTGATTCATTGCATCGCCAAATAATAAATGCAATTATGAATCATATTTAATATTGAATTTCAATAAGAACCAAACAACCATTAAAGATAGATTAGAAACTTTGGGTGAATCTTGAGTTGTGGGACTATCCACTATATATTCTAACCACTCAACAAGAAACAAATGAACTCAAGATACAGAGATTATGATCTTATATTTTTAATAAAGACTTAAGGCTTTTAAGAGTGGAACATGAAATTTGCAGAAAAAAAAAAATTTTTTTTTTTAGGTGAAAAATAACATGGAAAAAAATTTGAGAAGATCGACATCAAATCGAAAGTATTAAAGTTCATATTTGATCTTGAAACTTATGGATATATTTTATCAATAATGATCTAAATCTATCTAAAAAAGACTTAAAAATACAACTATTTACCTCACTGAAAGTTTCATGCTATTTTAAGAAAAGGGAAGCTAAAGAAAAATTTATCAAAAAAAAAAAAAGTTTCTATCAAAAGATAAGATTTTGTGAAGTTCTTATTTTTGGGATTTTGAGAGATCCAACTTAGAATTTAAAATGATGAACTAATAAGTGAAACCTTTAATTTTTTTCTAAAATCATCTCATATTTTAAGTTTTAAGAAAAAAAAATATAAATGTAAAAGTCATGACAATTATTAGATAGTTCTGATATAAAATTGGTCTTTAAGAAGCATATTTGTAAAACATTTATATCTAATTTAGCAGGTTTATTTTGTCATATCCATTATGTATTTTATTATGGGCTATTTGGGATCAATTTTATTATATGTTTTTTATTTTTATTTTTGTATTATTTTAAAATATATATTTATTTGATATATTTTTATAAAGTTTATTTTCTATTTTAAAATAATAATATTTTAAAACACTTAAAATAGTTTTTAAATATTTTGATTTTTCAAAAATAATAATCATCAAATATGTTTAATTTGAGACAAAATATAAATAAAAATAAAATAAAAAATATAAATAAAAGTGATCTCAAATTTA
Organism: Cymbidium sinense; assembly: GCA_021442155.1. Taxonomy (NCBI): domain Eukaryota; kingdom Viridiplantae; phylum Streptophyta; class Magnoliopsida; order Asparagales; family Orchidaceae; genus Cymbidium; species Cymbidium sinense. Next base: position 20,697 of record JAKCPB010001632.1, read on the forward strand.
AGATTGTTTTATTTATGCTAATTTTAAAAATATCTGTTGATGTGTTTTTTTTTATATTTTATATTTTTATTTCAAAATAAATAATATTTTAAAAATATATTTAAAATTGCTTTAGATATTTTATATTTTTAAAAATAATAATACATCAAATATATTTACTAAAAAAATAAAATTATAAAATACAAATAAAAATAAAAGTAATCCCAAATATTTTTTTTTCTTTGAAAACCTTATTAGGATTATTTATCAATTTTACTTTATTTTATTTTTATAAATATATTTATTTAATATATTTTTTGTTTTTATTTTTATTTAAAAATACTTAAAATAATTTTAGATATTATTTTAAGAACAAGTATTATCATTAAATATATATTATTTTAAATAAAATCTAAATAATATAAAATAAAATATAGAAAAATAACAAAAGTGATCCCAAATTTCTAGAAAATATTTATTGATTGGTTATGAATATTAATAAATAAATAAAAAGTGATTGTTTGGTCTTTTATGTATTCTCAATAATTATTTTATTGTAATATTTTTAGAAGATTTACATAACACATTATATATATATATATATATTTATATATTTCTTTATACATATATTTGACTTAAGAAAAAATTATATAACTGTTGTTTTATGTGATATTAAAAATTATTTGTTATTTATAATATACAAATTTTATATAGATATATAAATTGATAAAAAAATTTATCAAAGATTCAAAAATTAGTTTAGAAGAAAACCATAAAGACATAATTTTTATCGCTAAAGCTAACTTAAAAAATAATCATTAGATTTTGAATATGATAAATTGAGTTGATATTATAAAATTATTGCTTAATTTCAAAATTAATCAATAGTTGGTCATTTCTTTTGGCATGAATAAGCTTTGTAGAAGTTTGCTTGGCTCAAATCAATTGAAATGTACTTAAAAAATTTTTATGGTTTTTATGATTAAATCAATGGAAAAATATATTGAATCTACAACCTAAAAATATAATAAAGTTAATCTTTGTGATAATTTCATGTTTATGCCTATATTATTCAAATTTAACTTTTGATCATTCCAAATTGATTTATCAAATGAATATTAATCCATGATAGTTCACCAACAACTATGTCAATCACAAGTGGAATGGACAAAGTAATTGAACTTTATGCCTATTATGTTCTATGATTCAAATACACATACACATCCAATCTTAGCCTATTTGAGAGCTAATGTCATGATTATTGTCAACTTTAGCATTCTTAATGCTAAGTTAACCTTTCCCACACACAATGAAAGAATACTTACACACAATGTAAGATAAGAGAAAGATATAAAGAGAGATACAAGGCTTAATACATTATTTCTTAAGATAAGTTTTACAAATGAGAAATGTTCTATTTATAGCTTTATATACAAAACATTCTAAAATACACTACATCATTCATGTGTTTAGAGTTCTCTAGAATACATAATTTTATACATCTATCTAATTAAAGAGTTTTATATTATGATTTAACAAATATTTAAATTATTTTGAACATTCAAGAATATTATCAATTATTTTGATATATCTAAGGTTTTAAAGAATTATAGATTTCTAGAATATTCTTGAAACATCTAAAATATTCTATAGTTAGAATCTTCTACAAATCTAGACTTATGTAGAATCATTGTAATCTTTAAACATATGTGAGTACTTAATATGATTTATAAATTTTTGTATTTGATGTCACATATATTTTAAACCTTTAACTTTATGTAAATCTAGCTTTCAATTAAGATATCTTATTAAATTACAAATAAATTTACTATAAAACAAGTATATAATACTTGTTCAACAAATATCTACATATTTTACATAAGTAATCTCTTTTAGCATAAGATCAATTTGAATTTTAACTCTATTATTTATCTCTTAAAAAATAATTAATGCATGAAATTATGAGTTCTCTCTCTCTCATATAAATGAATAAAATAAAATTATTTTTATAATAAAATTAATAACACTAAAATGTAAAACAAAATATTAAGAAAATTAAAGAGAGATAATTTTAAAATTTGTTAGTTCTTTATTATTCATTAAAATTAATACTTTTAAGTATATTTCACATCATTAATTATTAAATTAATTGATTAAAAAGTTGATAAATTGAAATCGACTCAATTTTTATAGATTTGATATACTATTATGATCATATTTTCTACAAGGCTAATGATAGATGAAAATAAAGGTGCATTACAATTTTATATAATATGTTACAACATTAAAAATGCTTAGATTCAAATTCAAAACCAAACCCAATCTAACGCTTCTTTAATGATATCAATTTAGCACTCAAGAGACACTCCATCACTTTTCTACATTTCTTTCTCTCTCTCTCTCTCTCACACACACACACACACACACACAATCACCTAAGCAAGAATTTCTTTCTAATACCTTGAGGCTTTACTTGTGATTCTTCCTCAAGCCATGGACATTTTTTACCTAGAGTAACAAAATTTGTGAAGCTTAAGTCCTCAAGAAGGAGTTCAAATCGCAAAAATCAGCCTTTCACAAAATCGAGAAAATTACATTTCCTGAGTGGACAACCATGCATATTATTTGATGATCATGAACGTATGTCCTTCTAAATCTTCATTTGTAATAGATAATGAGGTAAGAGTTTTAGTTAGTTTATGTAAAATCACCTTTCTTGTTCTATGATTTAGTTTCTGTGTATGCTTTGATGATAGTTTCTTGATCTAGTATTACAGTATGATTTAAGGCAAGATTTAGTTTATCTTATAAATATGGATTCATAAATCTTAATATCAATAATTATTTGGTAGTCAACATCTTTAGCATGAGATGCAAGAGTATTTACTAAATCCTATACCTTCAAATTGATACAGATTAAATCCAATATTTAGCCAAATATAATATCGACTTAAGAAAATCTAAAAAAGACTAATGATTATTTACCCGATATCAAGTAAATATAGGAATAGTTCTACAAACTAAAGATAACAGTAATTAATGGAATTAATGGAAATTATGTTTTTCCCTTATTTATTGCAACCTTCAACAATTTGATTGTTTGAATGGCTTGAAAATATGATATAGGATGTCTTTGCTTGGCAAATGTCATATATCTATTCTGTAGATGATACATCAATATGCTTTTCTACATAAGATGAAAAATTATTATTTTTTGTAGTACAACAAACAAAAATGGTATGAACAACAACAACAACAAAGCCTAATCCCACTAGGTCTAGAATCCTTCGCCTCCATTGTGTCCTATTATATGTCAAATTCTCATTTAATTCAAGTATACTAAGATCATTTTTATACATCTTAACCAAGTCTTTTAATTCACCACTACCTTTCTTAACATAAGGCAAATCTAATGCATCTACTTTCCTAATCGTGTCATCAAATGCTTATGTAAACCATAATTACTCTCCCTAATTCATCTACCATTGAGCTACTCCAACTTTTCCTAAACATACTATTTTATTCCATTATGAGAGAAATTATATAAAAGAATTTAAAATATAGAATGCAGATATAAGTATGAGATTCTTAACATAAAAAGTTCTATCAATGACATTATAAACTTTCATAATTTTGATTATTCTTGTTCAAAAAAATAGTAAACAATCAAAATTATGAAAGGCTCTAATGTCATGAGAACTTTTCATTGGGATCTAACATTTTAAAGAATATATACTAATTAGAGCAAATGAGAAAGTAAATTTGCCCATGATAAATTTGAGGCATTCTTCATGGAGATAATTGATTTATAGCTTATTTCAAGGAAGTGGAAAACCCTTGATTCTTTTGTTATATTACTTATCTTGATCATCTATATTTATATTCTTGTATTTGCATAAATGTTTCTACATTTCATTGCTTTATCTTCGGAGACTCTCTTGTAATGATGGCATTTTGAAATCTTCTTCTATTGAAAAGTGGTGGCTCCATGACTACATCATGTCAAAAATTTATAATGATCATATATATGATCTCTTGGATTGTAAAGAGCAAGAGGTCCAGATTTTAGAAGATTCTGAAAAGGCAAGTCAACTAAAGGGGCTTTTTAAGGTGACAACAAAAATTTTAGCAAAAGAGTTATCTATGGTTTGAACATCAAAGTTATTACCCAAGTACTTTGCTTAATTTTGTTTAAATTCTTTTAGATCTGAAATCACTCTCATTGAGAACTACTATTATCACATAAGCAAGAGTAATCTTAAAGAAGGTTGAAAATGATGTCAAAGTCAAAGACATAAAGGCTTGATCATGTATGTACCTCAATTGATAAGGAATCAGTTTACATTGGAAAGCTAAACTTCATGGAGTTGGATAAAAAATTTTGCTCATATTTTTCTTAAATATGAAAGTTCAAAAGAGAACCATGGAAAGCTCATTATGATTGCATCAAAATTAACAAGTCACATGCATTGCATAATATTGTGAGAATAAATGGTGATAAATCATATATTCCATACCAAACAAAATTAACTAGATTGTTGAAGATTTTATGCCGCATAAACAATGTTGTCCGATAACATGTGAGCTCATATTTTTTTTTTTATGTAATACTTCAAATGGTTCTTGATTAACACATGCTCATTTAAGTAGTATTATGTCAAACTTTTAATTAGATGATCATGCCAATTTAATAAACAAATATGATGAAGTACCATTAAAGAATCTAAAGATATTTTTATCAAATTTTTTTTATTGGTGGAATTATCCATTAGATAAAACAATGATAAAGAGAATTTATGGGATCAAAGTATATCCAACTAAAGGAATATGATCTTTGAATTAATTTTTTGGGACAATTTTCATGTTAATAGTTTTTATATAACCATGATTTATCATAATTAACAAATTGTTTTATGTAGAGATTCCAAAGTCAGGTAGAGTCAAAATATCCATCTCCATGTTGTTCAAAGGAAAGGTATGAGATATACATGGATATTAATATTTTAAATAAAAAATAACATTTGATCATTGATATTTTATTTTTTTTTTACGAAAGTTGATTAATGTAGTTTAAATAAAAAAAGTATGCAAACTAAGAGGTATTAAATTTTATTCATTTTGTTTTCAATACTTATATAGTTCATAATTTGAGAATATAATATGTCTAAAATTATTGATCATAAAAAATAGATATATATTTTATTTTTAATTAAATAAAAGTAAATTTATATGATTTAAAAATTATCATAAACACAATAACAATGTCAAACTTTTGTTTTAGAGATAATTTATTTTTCAATTTTTTGAACTTAAATTATAATGAATTTATTCTTTTATGCATATTATTATTATTTTTAGAAATAATTTTATTTCTTGATTAATTAATGTAGAGGTGATTTTAATTTTTTATTTCTAGTGCATTGAAATTATATTATTTTACACATTCAAAAATAAGTTTAAATAAATCTTTATTGAAGATATTTTTATTAATTGGTTTTATGACAAAATCAAAATTCTATAATCAATTCATCCATGACCAAAAATATATTGTTATTCCTTTCATGTTTTTAAAGAATGATAATCATTTAATTTCAAAATCATATATGAACAAGTTATCTATCCTTTAACATAATGTAAATTTCATATGAAATTGAGAACAATTTATTCAATTTATCACATTATTAAAAAATTTGTCTTTATTTTTAAGGATTTCTATAATTGATCATTTTAATAAATTGTCAATAGTTCTTTTCAATTGACAAAGTTATTATATAATATGCTAAATATTTTTTTAGATAAATTAATTGACCATGTAATGATGAACATAAAATTTTCCATACAAAATTAAACAGATAATTGTATAATATTTATTTTTCATATATTATTTATCAAAAATTCATCCCTCTAAAATAGAGATTAGTTGAGTGTATACAATAAAAATCCAAATATTTTTCTTTGATTTGACAAATGTTAATCATAAAGTAAGGTCAAGTTTGAGATCAATTTTATTTTTTATTTTATTTTATTTCAGAATAAAGCATATTTTATGATGATAGTTGTTTTTAAAAACACTCAAATTTTATCTGAAACAGTTATCTTTTTCCTTTGTGGTATATTAAAAATGTTCAATCAGCCTCTACAGGATGTGTGATAGATGAATAGGTATTATGTATCCAATAAATTTATTAAATTTTAAGCTATTTTCTTAGGTTTTGGGGACAGATCTTCTTATGGACATTCTTCTAGTCGGTTATTACTATGAAACTGTTTAGTCCCCAAGTTTTCACTAAGGGAATTAATAAGTGATTTTGTAATTTTGTCACTGAACTTTGATTTTGAGAGAAATGTTATTAATTTCTTTAATTTTGGTTTGAAGTGGAGTATTAATGTAACATTGTTACCATTGTGGAATTATCCTTCTATTAATTTACTTTGTCCCTGTATTTATTCATCAATAATCATGGTGTGCCTTATTTTATCTATTTTGTGAGCGCTTCATCCCTCTTTTGAACAAACATGCTTTTCTTTGTAATGCAACCAAATGAAACCAACAACCTCTCTTTATACTAATCTTATCTTATTTCATATATCTTTTTTACATGAAAATTTTAATTCTATCACTACCCTAAACCTTCATCTATTCACAAGTTTCCTCAATCTTTGATTACTACTATATATGATCATGCAATAAATTTAAGAACCTTTGAAGTAATCAATACATATTTTAATCATTAAAAAATTAATTTTATCAACTAAATCAGCAAAAATTAATAACAAATGATCTCCAACCCATTGTTTGAGGAGGTTTTATCGATGAGGTTTCTTCAAGGAACAAGATGACAAAGCTTCAATATGCGTTTGATAGTCTCCCTTGTTTTCCTCAAAGCATTTCTTGAGCGACGAGACGATTATTTCTTCATGCGCCATTATTTCCATCTCTTTCCTCCATTACTAAAACAAGCCACGGAAATAGAGAGAAGTTAGGATGCAGAGTTTAAGGTTTATTTTACATTCAAAACAATCTGTGCATATGTTTCATTGTAAACACCAAAAAAGGTCTTTTCTACTTTTAAATTTTTCAAAAATGATAGATTTGTCTCAAATCAAGCCTACATTAATGCCTTTAAATTCGATTTGTGCAACTTCAAAATTAGATTTGATAGTCTGAGATAAATATAACCTCATTACAAACTCATTGATACATGTACAATGTTATTAAAAACTTATACCAACTATTATATATTGTTAATGTTAAAAATTAAATCATTTTTACAATGTGGGAGAGAAGAAACAAAAAAGATTAGTAGATAACTCAAATTGATTCATGAGATGTAATTTGTGCCATGTGACAGCTAATAAGTATTTTGAAGTTGTATAGACCCTCTATTAGATATCATGTGTTAATCACTTTATTTTATTTATAAAAAATTCAAACTAAAACAAATGCAACAGTACAACTCATATAGTCACTAATAGAATTATTTTACTACATAAAGGCTCTAAATGTCTAGAGTTATATGATAATTCTATTTTTATTTTATTTTATTTTATTTATACTTCTATTCAAATGCAGAGAGTTGGGCAGGTTGCATGTACACCAAAATAAAAAATAATAGAAATGTTCCAGTCAAAAGAAGGAAAGAAAAACATCAAAGTCATCACAACCAAAGCACCCCCACCAAAGAGAAACAACTATCAAGCACTACGACCTGATACCACCAAAACAGAAACAGCAGGACATAAGGCCAACACAGCCAACCAAAGACAAACCATTACCAGCAAGCAGGAAAGTAATATGACCAACCACTAAAAAGAGAACACCAACACCAGAACAGAGTAAAACAGCCAGTAAAAAAGCACAACCCAAAGCTAAACCAAAGAACCAAAGATCACCAAAAAAATAACACCGACCTAGAGACCAAGACGAGAGGAAAAGCAAATGAACACAAAGTCAAACCAACCAACAAAAATAGCCAAGGCATATATGCTAAACTGAACAAAGCACCAACCAAAAAAAAGAAAATGATGATTTATAAAATGAATCCTCATATTGAGTGAAATCAAACAGAACAATCAAAATTCTTCCTTATCAAGAGAGGTGACCATTTAAGCAATTGCATTTGAGCTTAAAAATAAAGTAGGAACAATGAGAGAATAAACGAGAATAATCCAAATCATTTGTTAACTAAAACATGACGAGTATCAATCAAATCGATCAAGAAAGCACCAGAAAGCTTAAGATTATTAAAAAAAAGAATGAATGTTATCAAGATTAGACCGTCACAAAGCAAACTTCCCAACCATAAATTCATAAGATTTAGCAAGCTTTTCAACATCCAAATTTGAACACATAACCAATGGCACTCCTTTAAAAAAATTAAAGAATATCAAAAGACTCACCGTGAGCTAACATCCTTACCAGAAGCAATCTTTAATGGATTTTGAAGCGATGAACTATTATGACCAGAAACCCCCAAAACTTGATGCCCTAATGGGAATATCAGAATTTGGAGGTTTACCCCAAGGATTAGTGTTTATCGTAACCATAAAGAAGATGAAGCATATTTGTGAGCGGTCAAAGGCCGAACGAACCCTTAATAAGAAGAAATCTACACAATAGTCTCAAAATCCCTAGTGTGGAAAAAGGGGAACCAAGAATCACCAGAGCTCGAAACAGCGGACGAGAGAGAAAGACTGCCAGGTGGAGATAGGTGGAGATACTTTTTTTTTCATTTTCCATTTTCCAATTTTTCATTTTTTTCATTTTTTTTCATTTTCATTTCCATTTTTCATTTTTCATTTTTCATTTTTCATTTTTCATTTTTCATCTTCCATCTTCCATCTTCCATTTTTCATTCATTCTCCATTTTTCATTTTTATTTTCAAAATGCGGTTCCATTAGAGACTTAGGGATTTACAAAGGTACAGAGCGTATAAATATGTCTAATCTATGGGTAAATAATACAAGATAAAGATGGATAAAAAAGCCCCAAGGATTTAAGTGTGTTTGGAAGATGATATTTTAACAAAAGCTTTGAAAGAAACAACCATAAAAACATATTACTCCAATTATAGCGTTTGTACATAACCAGAATCTTCTCCAACAAACCTTAATAGAAACAAGACTATTTTTATTACACTCACTAAATCATACTAGTGTTATTGTAGACTGATCTAGTTCAGATATTAATGATGCTCTTTGGTGATTGACAGAAATAGAAGCAAATAAATAGTGGATTCTAGATTTGAAAATACAACTAGGTTTCTTACCATGAGGGAAAGCTAAAGTGGTTTTTTTAGAAAAGGGAAGTAAGTTAATTTATCAAAAAAAAAAAAAAATGTTTCTATCAAAAGATAAGATTTTGTGAAGTTCTTATTTTGGGATTTTGAGAGATCCAACTTAGAATTTAAAATGATGAACTGATAAGTGAAACCTTTTAATTTCTTCTAAAATCATCTCATATTTTAAGTTTTAAGAATAAATAAATAAATGTAAAAGTTGTGGGTGACAATTATTAGATAGTTCTACATATAAAATTGGTCTTTTGAAGAAGCATATTTGTAAAACATTTATATTAATTTAGCAGTTTATTTTGTCACCTATCCATTATGAATTTTATTATGGGCTATTTGGGATCAATTTTATTATATGTTTTATTTTTATTTTATATTATTTTAAAATATATTTATTTGATATATTTTTTATAAAAGTTTATTTTCTATTTTAAAATAAATAATATTATTTTAAAAAACTTAAAATAGCCTTTAAATATTTTGAGTGTTTTCAAAAATAATAATAATCATCAAATATGTTTTAATTTGAGACAAAATATAAATAAAATAAAAGTGATCTCAAATAGCTAGGGGTTGTTTGGGATTTATGCTAATTTTAAAATATCTTTTTTTTTTGATGTATATTTTATACTTTTATTTTATTTCAAAATAAATAATATTATTTTAATGTTTTACTTTATTTTATTTTTTATAAATATATTTGTTTAATATTTTTTGTGTTTTTTATTTTTTCATTTTAAAATACTTAAAATAATTTTAAATGTTATAAGTACTTTTAGAACAAGTATTATCATTAAATATATATTATTTTAAATTAAAATTTAAATAATATAAAATAAAATATAGAAAAATAACAAAAGTGATCCCTAAAGGCTATGAAAAAAATTTATTGATTTGTTAGTGAATATTAAAAAATAAAAAGGACATGATTTTATAACCTGTCCCGATCATAGCAGAACGTGCTTAGATTCAAATTCCACCATAACCCAATCCCTAACTTCTTTCCACTGATATCAAGAGGCTCCATCACTTTCTTGACATTTCTCTCTCTCTCTCTCTCTCTCTCTCTCTCTCACACACACACACACACACACACACACACACACACACACACACAATCATCTAAACGCAAGAATTTCTTTCCCACCTCTAAGGCCTTACTTGTGATTCTTCCTCAAGCCATGGACGTTACCTCTAATAATGGGAAATTTGAAGCCTAAGTCCAAAAAGAAGGGAGTTTGAATCTGCAAAATCGCCTTTCAAATAGAAGCATACTGAGAATCCTCCTCAAATTACTATTTCCAGTGGACAACCATGCATCGGTTATTTTGCATGATCAAGCGAATGGTATCTGTCCTTCTCTAAATCTTCATTTGTAATAGATAATGAGGTAAGAGTTTTAGTTAGTTTATGTGGGGAAAAATCACCTTTTCTTGTTCTATGGAGTAGTGAATCTTGATTTAGTTTGTCGTGGTTTGACGATAGGGTTTCTTGATCTAGCGGTTGTTTAGGCTAGTAGGATTTCAAGCAAGATTTAGTTTATCATATAAATATGGATTTCATAAATCTTACGACTACTGAATAATAATATTTGTTTGGTAGTCAACATCTTTAATATGAGATGCAAGAGTATTTACTAAATCCTATACCTTCAAAACTGATAGCAGGATTAAATCCAATATTTAGGCCAAATATAACTGAATTTTGGACTTAAGAAAAATCTAAAAAGACTAGTCAGATGATTTTACCTGATATACAGTGTAAATACTGGAATAGTTCTTCAAACTAAAGAGACCGTTAGGCTAATGGAATTACGGTGGAAATTGCTATTTTTTCCGTTTAATTTGGTGCAACCTTCTACAATTTGATTAGTTTGAATGGCTTGAAAATATGATATAGGATGTCTTTTGCTTGGCAAATGTCATAGCATCTATTCTGTTAGATGATACATCAATATGCTTTTCTACATAAGATGAAAAATTATTATTTTTGTAGTACAAGAAACAAAAATGGTTGAACAAGAACAATCAAAATTATGAAAGGTTTGTAATGTCATTGATAGAACTTTTTTTTCATTTATGGACCTGACAGTCTCAAAGATACTTATGTACTAGACGGTTGCTACGAGCAAAATGAGAGCACGAGTAAACTTTTTGCCCATGAGGTAAAGCCTCTCCTTGAGGGCATTCTTCATCGAGATAATTGCTGTGTTATGCATATGGTGTTCAAGGAAGTGGAAAAACTCAATTGATTTTGGTTTATTACATTACTTATCTTGATCATCTATGTTTATATACCTTGTGTATTTGCATAAATGCTTCTACATTTCATGTGTTTTATCTTCTTATTAAATAAGTAGGGATCTATGGAGACTCCTGGTCTTGCAATGATGGCATTTTGTGAAATCTTCTCTTCTATTGAAGAAGTGGGTGGCTCCATGACTATATCATTATGAAATTTATAATGATCACATATATGATCTCTTGGATCGTAAAGAGCAAGAGGTCATTTTAGAAGATTAAAAGGCAATTCAACTAAAGGGGCTTTCTAAGGTGACATCAAAAATTTTCAGCAAAATAGTTATCGGTATGAACATCAAAGTTATTACCCAAGTACTTTGCTTAATTTTGTTTAAATTCCTTTTGGATCCTGAAATCACTCTCATTTGAGAACTACTATTTTCACATAAGCAAGCGTAATCTTCCAAAGAAGGTTGAAAATGATGTCAAAGTCAAAGTCATAAAGGCTTGATCATGTATGTTACCTCAATTGATAAGGAATTAAAGTTTCTCACATTGGAAAGCTAAATTTCATGGAGTTGGCAGGAAAAAATGTAGATTACTTAGTCCTCAACCACTTATTTTATTCTTAAGTTTTTCTCATATTTTTCATGTTGAAATCGGATCGAGGAAGTTCAAAGAGAATTGATGGAAAAGCTCCTTTATCGATCAAAATTAACAAGTCGCTATGCATTGACAATGTTGTGAGTGCAATAAATGGTGATAAATCATACATTCCATACCGAGAAACAAAATTAACTAGATTGTTGCAAGATTTTTTATGCGCACAAACAATGCTTTGTTGATAACATGTTTGGTGAGCTCATACTTTTTTGTCTCTGGTTCAGAAGTCTGTAAATACTTCAAATGGTTCTTGACTAACACATCTTCATTTAAGGCAGAGTCCCAGTTTATGCCCTCAAATATTTCCTGTGATTAGCTTAGCTTCCAGATCATGCCAATTTGTCAATAGACAAAGGCATGACCTTACAAGTACCAATAAAGAATCTAGAAGATATTTTTCATCAAATTCTTCTATTGGTGGAATTCATCCATTAGATAAAATAATGATAAAGCAGGAAATTTATCAATTGGGATCAAGCAGAAAGAGGATCAGAGGAAAGTATATCCCAGTAAGGAAGGTATGATCTTTGAATTTCACTAGGCTCTTGCTTTCGGGCCTGTTTCATGTTAATAGTTTCTATAATATAACCATGATTTGTCATAATTAACAAATTGTTCCTATATAGATTCCAAAGTCATGGTAGTATAGTCAAAAATCCACTCCATCTCTGTTGTTCAAAGGAAAGGTATGAGATATACATCGATATTCATATTTTAAATAAAAATAACATTTGATCATTGTATATTTTCTTTTGTTTTCTGAAAGTTGATTAATGCACTAGTCCCCTTATGAAAACTTCGAAGCTGGAAAATTATGCAATGAAGAGGTATTAGTCTAAGTTAAGGATTCATTTTGCTTCATTACTTATATAGCTTGCATAATTTGAGAATATATTATCATCTAATTATTGATCATAAAAAATAGGGTATAATAGTTTTTATTTTATTTTTTGCCAATTAAAGCAAAGTAAATTTATATGTAATGATTTAAAATTATCATCATAAACACAACATATGCATGAGAAACTTTTCTTGTTTTAGATGGTTCTATTTTTCAATTTTTTGAACTCAAATTATAATGCAATATTATTCTTTATATGCATGGATTATTATTATTTTTCTCAATGAAATGATTTTATGGTGTAATCTTGAGCTTAATTAATGTATGAGGGTGATGGTTCCAATGTTGCTTCAATTTCTAGTGCATTGAAATTGGTATTATTTTACTACACTTAAAAATTAAGTTTCTGAAACTTGAAATCTTTCTATTGTAAGATATTTTTTTAGCTCAATTGGTTTTATGTAGGAAAACTCAACAAATGGCTAGAATCAGGCTCATCCATGACCAAAAGGTAGGATATTGTTAGTTCCTTTCATGTTTGTTAAAGAATGATAATGCAATTTTGAATTTCAAAATCATATATGAATTGAAGTTATCTGATCCTTTGAACTATAATGTAAATGTTCATATGGAAATTGTCTTGAGAACAACTCTTATTCAAGTTTATGCACATGTATTAAAATTTGTCTTTATTGTCAAAGGATGTCTCTATACCAGTTGATCATATTCAACAAAGTGTCAATAGTCCCCTTTCAATTGACATGAAGTTATCTAATGGTGCGGAAGGTATGCTAAATATTTTCTGATAAGATGTGAAGATGTGACCAACTATTTGGTTTTGGTATATTCTAATATGATGCATTTTTTTATTTTTTAGGTTGTCACATGGAAAATGATCAGCATACATGCTTTGAAAGTGGCAAAACCAACCTTGAGCAGTTAAGAGAGATATCAAATAGATTTATAATTCTGAGCTCTCAACCCATAAGCAAGTGTGCATCAAAGGCAGATGGGTCATGTAGTCTGCAATTTACAATAGATAGTGTGGAACCTAAAACTCCAAGATTAACGTTAAGTTCAAAGCTTGATTGCAATTCAATGGTTGAGAGTTTTGCTACTCCACAAGAAAAGTTCAAAACAAGAAGTACCGATTAAAGGTGATCACAAATATGGTTTGTAGTGATTTCATCTTACATGACTTTTTTAAACATATTTTTATTTCAATTTTTTGTTTTTGTCATTCGATGAATGTTTGGATTTCTTAAATAGTGCAAGCAAGTGAGTATTATCATCCTTTGTTTAACCTACTTTTAAGTTGAATAGGTAAATGTGTAGTTATAGTAATTATGATAGATAGACATTTTCTTTTTTAATGAGTTATCACTTCTATGTTGTTGGATGAACAAATATTTTAAATCAAAATTTACCTCTTGTTTGTTTTTCTCATTATTACTTTTATTCATATTACTTTGAATGAGATAATTTCTTATTTTTATACTTGCATGTTTGTTTACTTCAATACAATTCTACAATGTGCAAACAAATTACAATTTAATGTGATACTACGAATCAGCGGTTGAAATACTCAAATTATCATAATCAAAATGACATATGATCACAAAAGATTGTGTCCGAAATTGAAATCACTTTGAATATACATCCATATTGACTTGAGTTGCCAAAGAATTTTGTTGAAAGTATTTGAGTGACACACTTCAGGCAAAGCTCATGAATTAACACTTGTCCCCATCGCCCTAGTCCATGTTTGGTAGGTTGTCACATAATCCCACTCCCATGCCCGGCGCCCTTGTCAACTAATGGGTTACCACTGGCTCTTCCAATTATCTATCCTCACACTCATCTCCTTTTATGGGGTTCACTCAAATCTTGAACCCCTTCTAGACTCCAAACTACCTTGAACTCTCTGCTGGACCTCTCTCCACTCAGTATACTACTCACTTTCTTGGGACTTTTCTCTGCCATTTGGACTTACTCTCCACTTTCGAGTATACTGCCACTCATTAGATCCTACTCTTCTCTCCTTCTCTTCTCCTCTTTTAATCCTACTCTCCACTCATTGGGACTCTCCACTTGTCAAAAGCGTGAGTATTCTGCACTCAAACCACTTCTGCTTGGGACCCTTCTCTCTACTCACTCTGCTCACTACCTTACTCTCTCTACTCAGGACCCTACTCTGCTTTCATGGGACTCTACTCTCCACTTTCACCTACTTGGGCTCAGCCTCCTCCTTGCTTGGTTGAAGCCCTCTCGACTTCTAGCTACCACTTCTCTCCCTCCTTAAGATTTGTGCCATATGCTTGATTTGTGTGATAGGTATAAAATGCACAATAACCCTTAAACTTGATTATGCGGCATATTTGGTGTGATGAGTAGAATTGGTTCACACTTTTCTTAGCATGGCAAAGGAAACTCATATCCTTCGTAAGCCATGCACACTTTTCGACATGATGGGGACAATTATAAATTAAATTTTTGTGCATGCATACTTTTTTTGGTATGGTGGGAAGTCTCAGATCCCCTAGGGCGACATTGAGAAATTGTTAAATTTAAAATTGTCCTAAATAGGATGTGGTGAGCCAAATGAAAGACTTAATAGACTTAATGTTAACTTGAACTAAATTGGTCAAACATAAATCAAACCCAAACTAGATCTATATAAATATTAAATAAAAATCTAAAGCCAAGAATTTCGAATGTATATATATATATATATATATATATATATATATATATATATATAAGAAAGAACTTCAAGGAATTTATCCCAAACTATAAAGAGCCCCTTCACATTAAAATTCTTAGAATACTCAACAAAATTGAATGAATTGAAATAAAATGAGTGAGACATCCCTCTATTTATAGTCAAAGAAAGATGTGGGGCCCATTAAATTACATTTAAAACATGTAAAAACAAAATCACCACCTACAAGTTTTTTTTAAAGTATGTAAGATAAACCGCCTAAATAAAGCTAAAATGGAACTAAAGGAATCCAAGATAGAATCTAGTTTATAAAGTATAAGTTGATTTCAAATCCTTACCTCCAGATTCGCTTCTTAAAGTATATTAAAGTAACCTTGCATTCAAATTCATCACATTAAAAGGCATACAAGCCATCAAAGTTTTAAATGAAACAAGTATTGCATTTATTGCGGCATTCAAATATTATTCGAGACATTGAGATGTGCAAATAACCTAAAAGGTTGACATTTATATGCAATATGAGACAAAATTAAGATTTAAATATAATATTTGGAAGATCATGCAATTAAGTTTGAAAGAAACTTCGCATGGGCCCCACAGTGTTAAATGCCTAAACTTATCTGTGGGTGTTGTGTGTTCACATAAGACAAATTTGAATCATGTGCTTCATCCAACATGTTAAATGCTTAACCATTCACGGGTTAAAATCAAAATCAATCTAAATTCAATCTTGTCTTAAGAATTACACATTATCTATTCATAAAGTCACATCTCATGTTCATCGCCACACGATTCAGTTTCATCAATATGATGAAGTAGTAAGTCCACATAATCAATCCAATCCTCCTTTTAAAATGACTATAGTTGACATGATTGATTGCAAGTTAAATGCTTGATTAAAAAGAAGAAAATATTATTTTACATTTGCATATGACCATCAAAGATATTAATTAGGAAAATTCATATTCAAACTTATAAAATTTGTGTTTTCATGATAACATATAAGATAGCGAATATGATTATAAATTCTATTTATATATCCAATTTTTTGCTAATAAAAAAGCAGAGTTGATAAGGTCTATCCTAATGATAGCTGTATTGAATAAGCATCTCAACTGGGTTAGATATCACCATTAAGTTACACATGAAATTCAGTATCAAATCAATCTATGATCAAATTTAAAAAATATGCAAATAATGCTAAACTTGAGATGATTAAATGAAATTCAACATCTAAAAGTTTAAAGCATAATTCACTCAATCCTCCTTTTAAATGTTCATGGGGGGATAAATTAAAAAATTATAACTTACAAAGGTGTCAACATCAAGTCAAGTCTACTATTATATTCACACTCAAATAATCTCATGGATGGCTTGATTCGCATAATTTAATTAGGTCTGATCATTTGGGTGGCTTGGTCTCTATAACCTTACTATATTACAATCATGACTGTAATATGTATGCTTTCTAATGACTCTATCTCTTGAGTTGTGAACCATAGAGTGTTCCTAATATGGCAAAAAAACTCATTATTTGCTAAGGTAAACTTAAGATTGTCTCCTTAGAGAAACACGCCTCATAATAATCCTTAGATGATGCAACTCATGGTGTGACAAGGATCCTTTGGCCAAGTTGGATTGACTACCTCCTCTAATTAAGTAAACTCATGACCACGATAACTTGAATGATGGAACTATGATCGGTGAATGTTCCCTCAACCATTCATTTTAAGTTAAAAGATGATAAATTTTTTATATCTAAATTTAATACTTCATTTGTTGTTACTATACGATCTAACAATTGTGGGCTCAAAATTCACCATCGACCTCTTGAATGGAATTGAAGAGAGCAATTTAAATATAATTTTCGAAGAGACCTCTCGATTAGACACTACCAGAGCTTTTCCATTTGGTGAGGACTTTAGATCCGGTTCTAGGTTTCAATAGGCAATCCCATAGTTAATTACTTCTCCCAATAAGTGAGAGAGAACTTTCGATTAAAGCTAGTTGTTATGTCGCTTGCGTAGCATATATATAGATGTGGAGTTTGAATTTAGATTATGAATTTCACCATTTAAAAATGGTGGGGAATGATGGCGTGCTCGATCTATGGTTATCATCCCGGCCGTCGTGGTTCTAGTCTACTTAGTCAGAGGAGGTAGTCGACCCAACCTGACCGAAGGATCCTTATTAGCAACACATAGGTTACGTCATCCAAGAAATCCTTGTAAACCTGGGGTGGTGTTTGTCTAAGGAGACAAAAGCTTTTAAGTATACCTTAGCAAGGCTGTTTGTCCTATCAAATATACCCTACGATTCACAACTCAAAGTGCAGAGTCATTGGCACAATGATTAATAATATAATGGAGTTTGGTGCAAAATTACCCGATCAAAGGACTTTGGTCATAATTGCATCATCTATGGAGCCTATTGGCCAAGCCACACAGTCATAGGGCACGGGGCATGTCCTTACTAGCAAAAAATTAATTGAGAGTGAATATAGTAGAACACTTGATTTGTGAGCTAGAATTTTCTTAATTTGTCACCCTGACAAATTATGGAAGGTGGATTGATTGGGTTTTGTTTTAAGCTTTTAATGATTGAATTTCATTTAAGCAACTTTTTAAAGATAGATATTTAATTTGAGTTAATTTGATTTGAAAAATTGATTAATTTAAATATGTTTAAGAGCTTTAGATCTGACTCTATTTACTAACAAAGAATTAGATCTAGTCACTCACGACAAAATCGTTCTCGATATTTTCTTGTGTTGAAATTTTTATAATAAATTTTAGGTTTTTTTATTAATTGGACCCACTAAACCAAAATAATCCGCGATCCTCGGATACTTGAATTTAAACATTATATCGGGGGGGTGTATTTGAGAATGCCTTAACTAACGTCTCTTGTTAGCTAGTGTTGTGAATCGATGTAGAAGTTGATCTAATATTTTATTAGATTTTTCAGATTAATGTTTAATTGATTCCAATTTTAGCCTGCGCCCTTTTTAAATTGCACTTTATATCTTTATGTACGGCATGGGATTTATAAACTTAGCTAATTTCACTAATTAGTGATTTCGTTGATTTTGAAAATCATAATTTAGAATGAAGTTCCTTAAATTTTGTATTGAAGAAAAGCTCATTCATTCGTATAACATTTAATTTAGTGTCATCTTCTGTCTGCTTGTACAAAGAATTATAGATTCGGTGGCGATTATTTGAAACTTTGCACAAGCTTTGAATAAGAATATATTCATTTTAGATATGTGTAATAAATTTATTTTCATTCATCCATTTTAAAGGAGTAACCACTATAAGATATGAGGGAAAACTTCATCTGATTGTATTCATACAAGTTTATATGTTTGAAGTTCACCCAAAAGAAAGCTTCAAGCTTCTCTAATTTTATCATTTAAGGAATTTTTCATACTTTCTACAACAAGAATTGTTAGACCTGAGGTTGTTTTGTTAATTTAATTATAAGTGGGTTCCACAAAGATAATTTTCCTTTCCTATAAATAAGACTAGTGGGGGAGTTTTACTTTTCACCTTATTTGCATGAAGAGAAAACTTCATAGCCTTTAAGGATTTTGAAGAAAAGAAGGGAACTTGCTTCCATTTAAAGTAAGTAGTTTACTTTAGTATTATGTTTCATCTTTGTTTTGTTTAATTTCTTTTTAAGCATTCTCCACTTTGTTTTAATGTTTTATTTTTATGTTTATTGTGTATTTTTTTATTTGATTTAAGTTTAAATGATTTTCATTTAGATTTGCTTAAGTCTCATATTTAATCCAAAATCAGACATAATTTTAGCGACCTCGTCTTCCCATGGGGTCATCGGTTTTGGCTTTCTCGATGCTTGATGAGCATAGCGAGTGGTATCTTCACACGGTCATCTTCACACTCACTATGCCTAATGGATATTGAGATCTTGAAAAAATACAATACATGTGTATTCATTTCATTTTTTTTCTAAGTCTAGAATTTCTTCAAAATTTTGTCAGCATTTCGACTAGGGGGAGCGACATCTAACCGATGTTGGCTTACTCGGTACGCCCTCATGAGTATAGCGAGTGGTGTCTTGCGACACCGCAGTCAATTTTTCATCTCATCGCGCCCTCATGAGCATAGCGAGTGGTGTCTTGCGACACCGCAGTCGGTTTTTCATCTCATCGCGCCCTCATGAGCACGACGAGACCTTCAAACCTGTAAAGAAACACAAGCATGTATATATTCACATTCACACATTAATCTCACATATTCTGACTCATTTTCTGTGCGTTGCAATGATCGGCAAGGAAATGGGGTTAGATATGCCGAAATCCAAGAGAAGAACATGCCTCATGACGGTGTTCTTCTCGATTCTGGAGAGAATGGTCGGAAAGGGGATGAAAATGGGAGACAACGCGAAACCAAAATAAGAACGCCTCATGTGGTGTTCTTCTTGATTCTTGGCGAAAAGTGGAAAGATGATGCAAGTAGGGTGATGCAGAAGAACCCTCCTTATGACGGTGTTATTCTCTCAGGTGGCGAAATTAGAAGGGTAATGCAAGCCGAAATCGGAGAAGAACCGTCATCATGTTGCTTCTCGTTTCCTTCGTTGTAAGGGAAGAAGGAGGGATGCTAGGAATGTGGTTATGCAAACTTTGAGTAGTTGAGTGGCGGTGAATGGCCTTATACAAGAATGACAACATTCGATGTTGGTGCTTTTCCATTCCCTAAGTTGCGATTAGTTAAGGCAGGCGTCTGGTTTGTTGTTTGTCGCCTTACTGCCTTAAAAAAACATGTGGTCCCTCTTAAGACTCTCGATATCTTTACCTAACCCAAGCTCTCCCACCTCCACGCATGATGGAATTGAAGCACCGAGGAACTGGACCGGCTTTGACTACATGCTTGGGATGATTTTCTTCTGTTTACGCTTGTTAGAAGAGGTTTCGACATCTTAAAAAAAACTCTTCTTGTGCAAATTCCCAACGATCAAGATCAACCATCCTAAATCCTGTGGATGATGTTCACGGCTGACAGATAGAGAGGGGTCCTGCGGAATAGAGAAAGAGAAATGGCCAAAGCCCGGTTTTCCGAGAGAGGAGAAGGGAAAAATGGAAGAAGCCCTTACCTTCTCTTTCGGTTGAGGGAAGTAGAAGGCCGGAAGAGGGAACAGTTGGAGAGGAAGCTTGCGTGGGAGCGATTGGGAGGCCGAGCGAGCCGTTGAGCGGATCCTTCCATGCGATTGCGTGCGAAGAGGAAGGGGAGTGTGAACCAAGGAGGAGCCCTGCGTGCATGAGGGAAGAGAAGTCAAGTCGCACAAGCCCGCTCGTGCTCGTGAATAGGAACCAAGCCTCGGTTAGGGCTTTCAGGTTAAATTTAGGGATTTAGGTGTTTTTTTTAATTGATTTTTGAATTGAGTAATTGACTTTAAATTAAATTTTACATTGACACGATTAGATAATCAATATATATGTCAATTCAAGATTATTGACCAACGCAACGGCGTATTTTTTATTGGAGGCCGCTTTCTGAAAGGCCAAATTGAGTCAATTTCAACCCAAAATACATGTCGTCGCTTTCGACCACTTGACATTCATGCAATCTTGTTTGGATTGAATGCAAATAGTCTTACTTGATAATTTTTGATGTTTAGAAGTTAATGACGCAATCACAATTAACGAAGGTTCGCTCCGACATCAATATGCGTAATGTATTCGCTGACGACGCGGATCGCTTGATCGCCGATCATCAAGTTGTGTAATATTTATATTCTGACTAGTTTTGACGTTTTGAACGTGATGGTAAAGTTCGTTCGTCGATCGAAAGTCATTTGAGTTATTTTTGGCGACGTCCTGTGTATTTCAGTCTCGATTTGTGCATTGTCACTTCAAATCATTCGATATTTGCATAGAGTCATTCGAATTAAGCGTGGATAGTCTCATTTGATAGTTTTTGATATTTCGAAGCTAACGATATGATCAATTTCATGAACGGAAGTCGTTCAGACATCGTCGCAACTTCCCAACTCGATATGCGTCGGCCACATTAATAGCTCGACCGCTTTTGGATTATGCAATATTTACATTCTAACCGCTTTGACGCTCAATGAATGCAACGGCGAAGTCCGTTCATCGATTGAGGTCGCTTTCAACCATTTTCGATGACGCATGGCATTTTGAGCTCCATTTACACGTCACCTCCGATATGCGCGTCGATGCATTAATAGCTTGATCGCTTAATCAATCACTCTTTGGATTATGCAATATTTATATTCATATTAATTTCAACCTTCTGAACGCAACGACAAAGTCCATTCATTGATTGGAGGTCGTTTCGACCATTTTTGATGACATCCAGTGCATTTTGAGCTCTGATTTGCACACTGCCACCTCCGATATGTGCGTCGACACATTAATCTCAACGCCGATCGACGCTTCTTTGGATTATGCAATATTTATATTCTAACTAGTTTCGACCTTCTAAATGCAATGGCGAAGTTCGTTCATCGAACGGAGGTCGTTTCGACCATTTTTGATGACATCCAGTGTATTTTGAGCATTTATGCATCGCCACCAAGTCCGTTAATTTGATTTATGGGCTTGACCACTTATGACACATATGTGGAGGTCAATAAAATTAGTCTCAATCGATCTCAACATTAGGAGATATGATTAATTATGGGTATTTGCGCTTATAAGAAACTTGGTACTAGATCTAAAGTCCTCACAAAATGAGAGTGAAATCTCTGGGTAGTGTCTTATCTACTATTTCATTTGCCATTTGAAAATTTGTTCAATAACAATCTAAACTCATTTAATTGAGAGGTAGGACATGAATTTTTTGGAGCCCACAATATTAAAATTTTTTTGACTCTAGCGAAAAAATATCAAGAAAGAAATAATGTAAACATGCACACATAAGAGAACTCAGAACTCTAAAGAAGATATCATAAAAGTAGAAAGGCAGCATGTATGGGCATGCAAAGAGCTTTTAGTTGAAGAATATTAATTTATATTAGGGTTTAAAGATGAGGCATGCTTTATTTTTATTTATACTAATTATTTTGTTCATTGACAATACCTTATGTATGACCAATGTTAAGTATAATATATAGGCAATGCTTATGTCATATTATAGTGTCCTTTCACTTTGCTATTCTTAACTAAATGTTCAATATGATTTTATCAATTAGCTTTGGTTGAAGTTGACAAAATTAAGTGCTTATCTTTTTATTTTATTTGCCAATTTAAAAGAAACTAATGATTTCATGTTTGTCTTTGAACTCTTTATTCCTAGGAGGAGCTCACAATTGAAGGTTGGCCCAAAAACATTATATATAATTTCATGTATTAATGTGTATATTGGTATGGATTATTTTATTAAAAAATGATTTTTTCTTGTAGGGAATTGGTGAGAAGAGAGCAACCTACATAATTGAACTTCGTGAAGAGACTCCAAAACCTTTTAAGGAAGTAAGTTAATAGTAAGCTTCTTTAATCAGAATCTAAACTATGTTTGTATCTCTTATTAATCAGATTGATGATCTTAAAGAATTGGGTCTTTCTTCTAAGCAGGTAACATTTTCATTTTATTGGCTGCCTAATTCAAAAAAATAGGAAGTTTTCTTATTTAATTTATTTTATTTTTCTTTCGCTACAGACTAAAGGAATGATGTCAAAAATACTTGCCGATATCTAGTGGAACTTTGTGATACATCATTATCTTCTACTAAACCGACACAATTTTACATGTACATCTACCTGTATTGTTTAGTGAAATAGAGTAAATGTTGTGATTGATGATAATGATCTAATGGTTTCTTTTGTATTGTCACATTTCTACTTGATTTTCTTAGTTATGTTAATGTACATGAACTTGTATGGATATTTTTTTTTTTCAATGAGGATTTCATTAATTGATTAAAATACAGAGTTTTTAAATTTCTTTACCATTATTGTGTAAACACAGAGTTTTATGACAAAATGAATTTATATACAGATTTAAAGAAGAGTCAGATGTCACAGAATACCACCGATTCTGCATAAATGAGATGATCCATCCATGTATAATGCAAGTGAAAACCAACTAAGCTATAAGGTTCTCATCTTGTGATCACTGCTCAGAGTTTTAGTTAAGAAAGTCTCAATCCAAGAGCTAATGAATATTTCGTTTAAAGAAAGTCTCAATCCAAACTCAAGATATGACCTCTACCTTGACAACCAAGGAGTATGGTGCATATAGAGATCTTGGTGAGGGATTATAGTGCAAAATAACTTGACTATTTTAAATCGCCATAAAACTATCGAGCAAAAAAACAAAAAGAAGTAATGAACAAACAAAATAGAAAATTCAGCACTCATAAATTCCAAATTTACATCATTTTTACATCACCAAGAAAGCAAGAATTCCTCAAAACTAAATCAAACCCCGGTATCTACATTCGTGGGGAGGGGCAAGGTAGAGAGAGAGATAGAGATCAGATTTTCTTATGTTACTACAAACACTTGTTGAGCCATCCCCATGTTAAAACAACCTTTCATGTGGAAAATAATTATATGTTAACAAGTCATTTTTTTTCTCAACCATTATTTTCCATTATGAACACTCAAGATCAATCCCACAATTCCTGCTGTTTCTTCAAACAAAAAAAATCTAAAATGGGATCTCCAATCTCACCTATGCACTTTCACAAACCAAGATCAAACCAAGTTGAACCATCCAAATCTTTCTTGACCGCTTCAATGTGCTTTGAAACCGCACATCCAAATGCCAGTCATCCATCTGATGCTTCCTTGATGAAATATTCTTGTTTAGGCACCAAATGGTTGGTTTGATAAAGACACCTGGAGTGCAACGAAATGTCTTCTTCATTTCAAGCACCTCATCAATGGAATCAAAGAGAAGCTTTGGATCATCAATTAATTAAAGATGTAGGAAATTTGGATATTTTATTTTTGCTTTTAGGCAAGGCCTTTAAATTGTTCACGTTAAAATGATTTCATTGATTTGCGTTGAATGGTGAAGATCCCAGCTTTATTTCTTTTCTTGACGCTTCATTTTGTTTTTCTTAGCATTTCATTTTCTTTTTTTCAATTTTAACCCAATGCTACTTTGTTTAGATGCAAATTTTCTAAACGGTTTAAGAAGTGAGCTTCATTGTTTAGATACATTTTTGTTTTGCATGAATTAAATTTTTTTAATTCAATTCTTATATGTTGGATCTGTTAAAGATGGACTTAAAGCCTCGAGACATCATAACCGAGAAATCACTATGAAATGCAATGGTTGTAGTCATGGCTCTTGGTGGATCTACTAATGATGTTACATCCGATTGCTAGTGTGTGTTTGTGTGTATGTGTATTTTGAATGCAAGGCGTCATCTGTAATTACATTTTCATGATTTCTTTTAATCTCAGATTTGAATTTAACTCTTGATGATTTTCAATTGATGGTCAGATCTCAAGCCTAGTGGTAAATATGTGATGGAAGATTTGCACAAGGTGTACTGAACTATTTTGCTTTTCTTCTCTAGATTTTTGTTTTTCATTTCATATTTGATTTTTCTGACAATGCGGAATCGTTATATGCATATATTTTTTTCATGGAAGCTATAACTAACGTCATTCTTTTAGATTGGGGGAACACCTTCAGTGATTCGTTACCTCTTGGAAGAAGGGTTTTGGAAGGGGTTGTATTACCGGTAATGCGTAATGATATCTTTGAAGTTATGTGCTTAACATTTTAATCTTACATTATACTAAAGTCCCTATATGCATTACGGGAAGACTGCTGAAGAAAACGTGAAGTTTGTTCCTTCCTTAGTCAAGGACGGCATATTATTGCGCATCGTAACATTTGGCATGTTCGATCAATTGTTGTTGTTTCTACCATTTTGGATCACGACATATTGTTATCTTTTATTTGTCACGTAATGTGGAGTGGTTGTGGACTTGGAAAGAAATGTTCTATTTATTATGCACGGTTTTCTTTTATGGTATATTTGATAAACAAACTTATGGTAATCTCTAATTTTTTTACAAATTTATTTCAAGTTCAAGCCTTTCTCTTAACGTTTGTTAGCTTGAGATGAGAAACAACTGTTTAATATTATAGAAACCGCAGATTGGAAACCACAAGTAGATCAATTTTGTGAAACTCTTACATTCTTTTGTTATTATGTTTAGATAAAAAGAAAGAGAATACCTACTTTCTTAACCGTATTAATTATTTGATGAGATTTGTATGGAAGAGTTGCCTTGTATATCTTGCTTTTTTTTTGGGAATTTGAAAATAAGTATTCGAATTAGATCCAAGAAGTTAAAAAATTAACTGACATGATCATCCGTTTGATGAGTCAAGGTGATGCAAATCAAAAGTTTTTTTTTATTAGTCAAGAAATTTTTTCCGGTAGAGCGAATGTCTGCTTTTTCACGCTTTTAATGATTGATCTTCTGATCTTTCTTTGATTTCGCTGTGAGTGTGCATTCCGTCGATGGCGATTTTCGGAGGATCACATGGATTTGTTGTTGGTCATATATGCCCCAAGCACGTATTTCATTTTGGTCACAACATATAAAATTAAAAAAATATATATCCATGAACATGTTAGAAGATTTCCCATAGCTTAACACGCCTGTGAAGATTTAGATAATTTAGTATAATATTTATTTTTCATATAAAATTTCATTCAAGATCTAGGAAAGAGCCTCCTCATCCCTATCACAAATAGAGATTATTTTTATGAGTTGCGTGTATACAATCAAAAGTCAAATATTTTCTTTGATTTAACAAATGTTAATCATAAAGTAAGGTCATGTTTGAGATCAATTTTATTTTTTTATTTTTTATTTTATTTTATTTCAAAATAAAGCATATTTTATAATGATAGTGGTTTTAAAAACACTCAAAACATCTAAAAGTTGTTTTGAGTGTATTTAGACATCTTTATTTATTTTAAAAATTTTAAAAAAACATACTAATATTTAAGAATAACATAAAAATAAAAATATAAAAATATAAAACAAAATTGATCCCAAATAGGCCTTAAATTATCATATTTAAATTGCACCATGCATGAACTTTAGTATTTTTTATCTCCCTTATCAGGAAGGAGGACCAATTGGGCTCATCCAAAACAGTGATCTAATTACAATTGACATTCAAAATAGAAGAATAGACATTCATCACCGATGAGCTTTAGAGGAAGAGAAAAATGGAGCCCCCCTCCTTACAAAGCAGCACGAGGAGTTCTTTATAAGGTACAATAGTTTCCTGAACTATTTATAATTTCATTTTTATCTGAAACTGTTATCTTTTTCTTTTACAGTATATTAAAATGTTCAATCAGCCTCTAGAGGATGTGTGACAGATGAATAGGTATTATGCATCCAATTTATTTATTAAATTTTAAGCTATTTTCTTAGGGTTTTTTTAGGGATTGATCATCTTCCGAACATTCTGTTCTTCTTAGTCGGTGTTATTACTTTGTAGAAACTCTATTTAGTCCCCCAAGTTTTCACTAAGGGAATTAATAAGTGATTTTGTAATTTTGTCTCTACTGAACTTTGATTTTTGAGAGAAATGTTATTAATTTCTTTAATATTTGGTTTGAGCTGTGGAGTATTAATGTAACATTGTTACCATTGTGGAATTATCCTTCTATTAAGTTACTTTGTCCCTATATTTACTATTCATCAATAAACATGGTGTACCTTATTTTATCTATTTTGTGAGCAGCTTCATCCCTCTTTTGAACAAACATGCTTTTATTTGTAATGCAACCAAATGAAACCAACAACCTCTCTTTATACTAAACCAGCTTATCTTATTTCATATATCTTTTTTTACACTGAGAAAAATTTAATTCTATCACTACCCTAAACCTTCATCTATTCACAAGTTTTCTCAACTTTGACTGTATTATTACTATATATGATCATGCAATAAATTTAAGAACCTTTGAAGTAATCAATACATATTTTAATCATTAAAAAATTAATTTCATCAACTAAATCAGCAGAAATTAATAACAAATGATCTCGAGCCCATTGAGAAAATCACACCAAAAAAAAAATTAAGAATTTATGTTTGAGAAGGTTTTACTGGACTAAGGTTTCTTCAAGGAACAAGATAAAAGCTTCAATATGTGTCGCACTGATAGTCTCCTTGTTTTCCTCTTAAGCATTTCTTGAGCCGACATTTCTTCTGTGCGCCATTATTTCCATCTCTTTCCTCCATTCTGCACCAAAAACAAGCCACGTGAAATAGAGAAAATTAGGATGCGAGTTGAAGGTTTATTTTGCATTCAAAACAATCCTTGGTGCATATGATTCATTGTAAACACAAAAAAAGTCTTTCTCGAGCCTTAAATTTTTTCAAAAAATGATAGATTTACCCCAAATCAAGCCTAGATTAATGCCTTTTGAATTTGATTTGTGCAACTTGAAAATCAGATTTGACAGTCTGAGATAAATATAATCTCATTACAAACTCATTGATACATGTACGAGGTTATTAAAAGTTAATATATATTGTTAATGTTAAAAATTAAACCGTTCTTACAATGTGGGAGAGAAGAAACAAAGAAGATTAAGTATTTTGAAGTTGTATAGACCCTCTATTAGATATCATGTGTTAATCACTTTTTGTTTTTATAAAAAATTCAATGCGCAAAAACTAAAACAAATGCAACAGTACAACTCATATAGTCACTAATAGAATTGTTTTACTACATAAAGGCTGGGAGAGGAAAAAAATAGCCAAGGCATATATACTAAACTAAACAAAGCACCAACCGCAAAAAGAAAATGATGATTTATAAAATGAATCCTCATATTGGGAAGTGAAATCTAAACAGGAACACTCAAAAATTCTTCCTTAATATTGAAGAGAGGTGACCATTTAAGCAACCGCATTTGATAGTTAAAAATAAAGTAGGAACAACGAGAGAATACACGAGAATAATCCAAATCATTAGTTAACTAAAACATGACGAGTATCAATCAAACCGATCAAGAAAGAACAAGAAAGCTTAAGATTATATAAAAAAATGAATCTTATCGAGATTAGTCAGCAACCAACCAAAGTAAATTCATAAGATTTAGCAAGCATTTGAACATCCAAATCTGAACACATAACCGATGGCACTCCTCTAAAAAAAGTCAAAAGAATTTCAAAAGACTCACCAGAGCTCACATCCTTACCAGTAAGCACATCTTTAAAGGATTTCAAAGCGGATGAGCTATTATGACCAGAAACCTCCAAAAATTTTGATGCCCTAATGGGAATATCAGAATTTGGAGGTTTACCCCAAGGATTAGCGTTTATTTTAACCATAAAAAAGATGAAGCATATTTGTGAGCGGTCGAAGGCCGAATGAACCCTCGGAATAAGAAGAAATCGACACAAGAAGTCTCAAAATCCCTAGTCGGGGAACCAAGAATCACCAGAGCTCGAAACAACGGACGAGAGAAAAAGAGTGCCAGGTGGAGAGGTGGAGATGATTTTTTTTTTCATTTTCCAATTTTTTTTCATTTTTTTCATTTTCTTCATTTTCATTTTCATTTTACATTTCATTTTTCACTTTTCATCTTTCATCTTTATCTTCCATCTTCCATCTTCCATCTTCCATCTTCCATCTTCCATAAATCTTCCATCTTTCATCTTCCATTTTTTATTCATTTTCCATTTTTTATTTTTTATTTTTATTTTTCATTTTTCATTTTTCATTTTCATTTTTTTATTTTCATTTTCATTTTCATTTCCATTATCCATAATCTTTTTCCTTTCTTTTTTTTTCTTTTTTTATTTATTTCATTTTCATTTTCATTTTTTTTTTCATCATTTATTTTCATTTTCTTTATTCTTATTTATTTTTTTATTTTCATTTTCATTTTTTTTTCATTTTCATTTTCATTTTTTTCATTTTTCATTTTCATTTTATTTTCATTTCATTTTTTTTATTTCATTTATTTTCATTTTTCATTTTCATTTTCATTTTCATTTTCATTTTTTCATTTTTTTTCATTTTCATTTTTTCATTTTCTTTTTTTTCATTTTCATTTTCATTTTCATTTCTATTTCATTTCCATTTTTCATTTTTTTTCATTTTTTATTTTATTTCATTTTCATTTTCATTTTCATTTTCATTTTCATTTTTCATTTCATTTTCATTTTCTTTTTCATAAATTAGTACCTCTGGATGTTAACTAGTTTAATTAGTAAAAATTGTAGATGGTATTACAAGGTTCTAGAATCAAAGACATTGAACATCAAATTTATGCTTCAACACAATTTTTTTTTCTTAAAAAACATAATTGCAACTTGTTTTTTGAACAATCCTTTAAGAGTATGCATTCAATCAATTTGGTTCATGTATTATTGAACAACTATACTCAGATTTCAATCAAATCAAATCACATTAAAATTTGATTGATTTAGCAAGATTTTAGTTTAATCCAATTTTAACTTTTGGTTCAACAAAGCTCAATAAAATTAGTAGAACCATATATCACATAAAGCTCAATAAAAGGTTTGAAAGGGATGCAAAATGCATTTTCAAACGTTTAAAATCAATAAAATATGGAACATAATGATAAGGATAAAGCCTATAAAACTTTGAAACAATAAATGAAAACTTAAATAACTACCTTGAGAAAGGAGCTAAAATGAGAAATTAATTGCTCATTGATTTTTTTCTAATTCTTGATTTTATAGATTAAACAATTAATACATTTTCATTTGTCTTTAACTTTCACATATACTTTTGAATTTGCACCTTAAAAAGGTGAATTGTTTGGTGGTTAGAAGCCTTTAATTTATGTATCTTTATTTTTTATATTATCTATATTCATTGCATCAATCTTATTTCTTAAGAACATTTAGACTTTAAAGCATCTTACATCATTTAGAATTGCTCCATATTTTTTTATATTAATATATTTCTATATGGTGGATGGATGCATCTCTCATCTCGTTCTGCCATAGGCTTATGTTAGCCAAATTACATAAATTAGGTATATATTTTGTGGCATTTGGCCTCTTTTATTATTAATTTGTGGTTCATTGTATTTGCTCTAGGTTTGTACTTTCATATAGAAGTTTTTTTTCCCTACCAACTAATATCCAAGCATAATGAGAAATATGTTGGACATAAAGAATGAAATTAATAAGATTAATATCTTGATGAACTTTTAGCAATCTAGAATCAAAATTCATAGTGTTCCATCAATAGAGACTTAGGGATTTAAAAGGTGAGTGTATAAATATATCTAATCTATTGGTAAATAATACAAGATAAAGATGGATGAAAAGCTCAAGGATTTAGGTGTGTTTATGAGATTTTAACAAAAGCTTTGAAAGAAACAACCATAAAAAGCATATGACTCCAATTATAGTGTTTGTACATAACCATAATCCTCTCCAACAAACCTTAATAGAAACAAGACTATTTTTCTTACACATGTAGGAATATACACTCACTAAATCATATCTTAAAAAGTTTGATTTGACTTTTTTTGAATTTGAGGATTATTGATGTAATTGTTGATCCTAAAAATCAAAATTTGTTGTTACCATACTCTTCATCTCCCAATTGAAAGTTTTTTCATTTATATTATATTGAAGATATACAATCAACTTAAATGATATTAAAAATATACTTCTTTCTAGAAATGTTGTTGCTAAACTTCGAACCATTTTAGATGACATGCAAGATGAGGAGTTTTTCGTTAAAAGATCATCTTTTGAGATGAGGTCTACCTATAACCACGTAAATTTATGTTGGCAAAAACAAGAATGTGATTTATCTCTAGAAGGGGAACATAAGAGACATTGTCATACTTTGAAGTAGTAGTGTGATGACAATCATAAAGTGAAAAATTCAAATACTAGTGTTATTGCAGAGATCTAGTTCATATTAATGATGCTCTTCGTGATTTACATAAATAGATGCAAAAAAATAGTGGATTCTAGATTTAACTAGCTCATATCACATGCCCTGATAAGGAGTTGGTTTTTTGAGTCATGTTCTTGTAGTTGTGTTTATATTAGAAATAACTTAGTAAGTCCTAAAGGTTTATAAGGTGTGTTGATTGACATTAAGGTGAAGAGAGTTAATGGACCTTATATATGTAGAGTGCAATTTTTCTGGACCTACTTTAATTTCATGATTTGTGCTAAAGCATCTTGATTTTAGAAAGGAAAAAAAGTTAATTTCTTGATTGTGGGCTAGGTTTTGGAACAACAGCTATATATTAATGGGGATACTATTAGAGATAATTAAGTTATATAACTTGACACCATGTTAACATTCAAAGCAATAGGATGGCCATATCATGGATATAAAAATTTAGTATCAAATGTAATTTTGATGTCCTTAGATCCACTTTAATGTGCAATAAACGTGTTTTAGCGAGTCTCATCGCCAAGTTCAAATGTGACTTGGACTTTTGAGGTTGTGGTGCTCCTGCTTGAGTTTTGGATCTTTGAGTGTTTGGCTCAAAAGGAATCATTTAAGTCATCCATTTTATTGTTGCATGATTGAGTAATTATTAAAAGTTTTTGATAATTTAGTCAAGAGAAGTAAATTTAAATCAAAGGTTTGCTAGCAAAATAACAAATCATTAATTTTGGAATAAAGATCTATTGAAATTTTGTTAGAATAATTTGTTATTTTGGATAATTTCGGTCAAATTTTAAACTAGATGATTTAAGATCACTTCTATAATTAAATAGATAGGAGGTTATGTGTGCATTGATTTGTGTGCTTTGAAGCATGCTAAATTATACAGATGGTGGCTTTGGCATGAGATAATTAGAAGATTGGAGAGTTAGAAAGCAAAGGAATAATAAGCAATGTGATCAATAAAAGCAGAGAACATCACTTTTGTGGAGTGTCATATTGAGAACTGAAATTATCACAAACAACAACAACAATAAGCCTTTATTCTACTAAGTCACTACATGAATCCTTCATCTCCATTGTGTCCTATGATGTGTCAAATTCTCATTTAATTCAAGTATACTAAGATCATTTTTATACATCTTAACCATGTCTTTTTAAGTCTACCTCTACCTTTCTTAACATAAGGCAAATCTAATGCGTCTACTCTCTTAACCGAGTCATTGGATGGCCTACGCTTTATGTGGCCAAACCATCTAAGGTGACTCTCTAATCTTATTAGAGCTACTCCAATTTTTTTCGAACATACTCATTTAGCATTTTATCTCTAAGAGTAAAGCCACTCATCCACCGAGCATCCTCATCTCTACAACACTTAACTTAGTCTCATGCTTCTTTTTTATTTGCCAACATCGCACATACATCATTGTAGGTCTTACCACCATCTTATAAAATTTTTTTTTAAGTTTAAGCGGTACTTTTCTATCACACAATAGCCGATGCATTCCTCCACTTCAACCATCCGGACTTGAATTCTACTAATAACATCTCCATATATTTCATCATCATTTTGAACAATAGAGTCTAAATATCTAAATCGCTTACTCTTTTTAATGACTTTTTCACCTAATGTCACAACACTACCACTATAACTTCTACAACTAAAATTACACTCCATTTATTCAATTTTAGATCTACTTAAATGAAAACCTTTAGACTCTAAGGTTGACCTCCATAATTCAAGTTTTTCCTGGACTCTCTCTCTAGTCTTATCAACAAGAAGTATGTCATCAGCAAAAAACATACACCAAAAAACATATTCCTTTAAATGCCTAGTAAGAACATCCATAACTAAAAAAAAAAGATAAGGGCTTAAAGCGATCCTTGATGTAATCCAACCAAATAGGAAATTTTTTTGTCAATCCTCCTTATGTTTGTACGCAAGTAACAACTCTAGTATATATATCCTTAATGACTTGAATATAACAAATATTAACTCCTTTCTTTTCTAAAACTTTCTAAAGAATATCTCTTGAAACTTAATCATAAGATTTCTCTAAATCAATAAATATCATATGTAGATCTTCCTTGCTTTCTCTATACTTCTCCATCAAACCTCTTAACAAATGTATAATATTCATAGTAGATCTACCTGGCATGAAACCAAATTGATTGTGAGAAATTTTTGTATCACATCGTAGCTATGATCAATTACTCGCCATAATTTTAATGTATGACACATTAACTTAATTCCTCTATAATTTGCACTATTGTGCATCACCTTTATTCTTAAATATAGGAACCAACAAATTTTTCTCCATCTCACATCTTTTAGTCTTTAAAATAACATTAAAAGATTTGTATGCCAAGAAATTCCTTGATCTCTAACATTTCCACACTTCTATTGGAATATCATCGTCCTACTTTTTTTTAGATTTCATTTTCTTTAAAGCTCCTCTAACTTGATTTACTAATACAACGATAAAAATAAATTTCTCTATTTTTGTTTAGGGTATTAAGATTGCTAAAATCAATAGTATTTTTAGATCATTTATTGAAAAGTTTATCAAAATACTTCATCCACCTATTTTTAAAATCTTTTCTAAGAAAAGTACTTTATGATTTTCATCCTTAATATACCTTACTTGAGCTAGATCTTTACTTCTCATATCTCTTTGATTAGCTAATTTATGCATACATGTTTCAGCTTCTTTGATATCTAATATATTATATAAATCACTAAAACAAAATTTTTTGCATCATATATTGCTTTCTTAGAATCTCTACATACCACTTTCTATTTTTCTCAATTCTCCGAATTTTTACATTTAAACTAAATTTTATAACAAAACACTTCTTATTTTTTATCTTTTCTTGCACATTTTGACTCGACCACAAACTATTTTTATTAAAAGAAGTTTTTCCTTTTGATTCTCTAAGTACATTTTTAGCAACTTGCTTAATTTCACTTGTTACTTTTTCCCACATAATATTAGATTCCTTATGAACATCCCAAATTCTAAGTTGTAGTTGTTCTTAAAAATATTTTATTAGTGTTCTTTAAGTGTCCCCATCTAATCAAGGATAATAATTTGATTTATTTTCATCTTTCAATCTTTCATCTTAAAATCTAAGACTAATAATTGATGTTGGGTATTTAAATTTCACTTAGAATAACCTTACAATATTTACAATCTAAACGATCTATTTTTCTTATCAGAAAATAATCAATCTATATTTTATTAAATCTATTTTTATAAGTAATAATATGCTCATATCTTTTTTTAAATAAAGTATTAACAACTACAAAATCATAGGCTAAAACAAAATCTAATATAGTCCTACCTTCTTCATTTGTCACTCTAAATCCATAATCACCATGAATACTTTAAAATCCTCTACCACTCTACCAACATGTATTTAAATCTTCTCAATAAATATTTTTCTTCAAAGGTATCTTTTGTATTAATCCTCTAATTCATTCTAAAAATTTCTTTTGAGCCTACATCCAAACCTACAAGCATAAACACTTATAACATTGATAATTAGTATCATAATCTTTAAATCTATAATTTTATCTCTACATCTATTAATATTTATAACATTATCCTTTAAAATTTTATCTATAATCACACATACGCCATTTCCAATTCGAATTTCTACGAATATTAAAGTTTAAAACCAAAACTACAATCCTTGGCTTTCTCCCCAACCCATTTAGTTTCTTGAACACATAAAATATTTATCTTCCTATGAATCATAATATCTATTAATTACATTAGTTTACCTGTAGAGTATCTATATTCTAAGTTTCTAATCTAATTCTAGTTTCATGGACTAACTTATTTTCACATCCATCCATAATGTGGGAACGCTTATTTAACACTATACAGATATCCCGCACTTTTCATCAGATCAACATACAATGCGTCACTTCCAAGGGACACCCTAGCATTAACACAATGTTTTAAAAGATTCATATCATGATTATTTCGATAAGTTTATCTGGTAGATCGCAAACCCTCCACTTTTATATCCGACGGACCGACAATAGTAGTTTTGTGAACTGAAATTATCATTAAATTAAAATTTTTGAGCTTAATCTATAGATATGTATGAAGGTACCCACAATTCCTAGTATTTATTGAAGCCTTTTGAGAATTATCTTTTAGTTTTTTCCTTATTTGTTTTGAAAGATTTATAATTGAACTTATCTTTATGGAAGAATATTTTCTTGTATACTTTATCTTACATCATGTGACATTCGCAAATTAGGTGTCTTCCTAACAATCTATACAATTTTATATTAACAAGATGGATCCCATTATAGAAAGTAGCAACAACCTTCATAGAAATAACACTTAAACAACCAAATAAAACTTGATTCATTGCATCATCAAGATAATCACGCAATGCAATTATGAATCATATTTAATACTGAATTTCAATAACATTGAACCAAACAGCCATTATAGATACCTGGTTACAGTAAACTTTGGGTGAATCCTTGAGTTGTGGGACTTTACATCCACTAATACAGTGTGTCTAACCACTCGAGCAAGACAAACATGAACTCAAAGATACAGAGATTATGATCTTCGTATAAATTTCAATAAAGACTTGGAAGGCCGCACGGAAGAGTGGAACATGAAATTTGCAAAAAAAAAAAATTTATTTTTTACGAGGTGAAAAAATAACATGGAAGAAATTTGAGAAGATCGACATCAAATCGAAAGTATTAAGTTCATACTTGATCTTCAAACTTATGGATATATTTTATCTAATAATGATCTAAATCTATCGAAAGACTTGAAAATAAAATTCTTACCTTAGGGAAAGAGCTGCTCGCGGATTTTCTTAAAGAAAAGGGAAGCGCCGAAGTGGAGCGGAGTTTATCAAAAAAAAAAAAAAATTCTATCAAAAAGATAAGATTTTGTGAAGTTCTTATTTTTGGGATTTTGAGAGATCCAACTTAGAATTTAAAATGATGAATAGATAAGTGAAACCTTTTAATTTCTCCTAAAAATCATCTGATATTTTAAGTTTTAAGAAAAAAAAATATAAATGTAAAAGTTGTGGGATGACAATTATTAGATAGTTCTGCATATAAAATTGGTCTTTTGAAGAAACATATTTGTAAAACATTTATATCTAATTTAGAATTTATTTTGTCACCTATCGATTATGTATTTTATTATGGGCTATTTGGGATCAATTTTATTATATGTTTTATTTTTATTTTTGTATTATTTTTAAAAAAATATATTTATTTGATATATTTTATAAAAGTTTATTTTCTTTTTTTTTAAATAATATTATTTTAAAACACTTAAAATAGTTTTTAAATATTTTGAGTGTTTTCAAAAATAATAATAATCATCAAATATGTTTTAATTTGAGACAAAATATAAATAAAATAATATAAAATATAAGTGATCTCAAATAGGCCCTAGGGGTTGTTTGGGATTTATGCTAATTTTAAAAAATATCTTTGTTTGATGTATTTTTTATATTTTTATTTTATTTCAAAATAAATAATATTTTTAAAAATATATTTAAAATAGCTTTAGATATTTTGAGTATTTTAAAAATAATAATACCCATCAAATATATTTTACCTCAAAAAATAAAATTATAAAATAAGAAATAAAAAATAAAAGTAATCCCAATTAGCCCCTTTTTTTCTTTGAAAACCTTTTTTTATTAAGGGATTATTTGGGATCAATTTTACTTTATTTTATTTTTATAAATATATTTATTTAATATATTTTTATGTTTTTATTTTTTATTTTTAAAAATACTTAAAATAATTTTAGATGTTATAAGTAATTTTAAGAACAAGTATTATCTTTAAATATATATTATTTTAAATTAAAATCTAAATAATATAAAATAAAATATAGAAAAATAACAAAAGTGATCCCTAAAGGCTGTAAGAAAATTAATTTATCGATTGGTCAGTGAATATTAAAAAATAAATAAAAGTGATTGTTGATCTCTTTATGTATTCCTCAATAATTATTTTATTGTAAAAATTATAATAAGATGTTTTTATGTGATATTAAAAATTATTTGTTATTTATATAACTATTAAATTTTATATATTAGATATATAAATTGATAAAAAATTTAATTTATCAAAGATTCAAGAAAATTAGTTTAAGAAAACCATAAAGACTTAGTCCATTGGTCGCATCGCTAAAGCTAACTTACACAAGTAGGTCATTGAATGGGTGGGTTGAACATGATAAATTGAGTTGATATTATTATTGCTTAATTTCAACCCAACAAACCCAATAGTTGGTCTCATTTCTTTTGGCATGAACCCAAGCTTTGTAAAGTCAAGCTTTGCTTGGCTCAAATCAATTGAAATGCACTTAAAACTTTTGGATGGTTTCTATATGATTAAATCAAGTGGAAAATATATATGAATAAGTACAACCTAAAAATATAATAAAGTTAATCGTATTGTAATAATTTCATGGGTTTATGACTATATTATTCAAATTTAACTTTTGATCATTCCAAATTGATTCAAATGAATATTACATATTAATTCATCCAACAACTATGTCAATCACAAGTGGAATGGACAAAGTAATTGAACTTTCATGCCTATTATCAAAGTTACGATGATTCAAATACACACATCCAATCTTTAAATTTATGGAGAGCTTAATGTCATGAGTTATGCAACTTTAGCACCTCCTCTTAATGCTAAGTTAACATTTCCCACACACAATGCCGAAGAACACTTACACACAATGTAAGATGAAAAGAGAAAGATATAAAGAGAGATGCACAAGGCTTAAGGTACATTAGTTTCTAAGGGCTCCCATAAGTTGGTTATAAAAGAGGGAATGTTCTATTTATGCTCTCCTCCCATATACAAAACATTCTAAAATACACTACATCATTCATGTGTTTGGAGTTTTCTAGATTCTACATAATTCTATACATCTATTATAATCTAAAGAGTTTTAGATACTAGGTCATTTCACAAATATTTAAACTATTTTAGAACATTCTATAATATTATCAATTATTCTTGATATATCTAGAAGGTTTTAAAGAATTATGAGACTTCTAGAATATTCTTGAAACATCTAAAATATTCTAGTTTTATAGAATCTTCTAGAAATCTAGACTTATGTAGAATCATTGAATCTTTAAACATCATGTGAGTCCACTTTAATATGATTATGATGAATCTTTTGGCCATATTGGTGATGTCACATCCATAGGGGTTTAAAACCTTTGGCCCAACTTAAAATATCTAGCTTTCAATTAAGATATCTTGGATTAAAGTTCATGCATATGAGTTTACAAATAAATTCACTCAATGTCAAAAAAATAATTTACAAGTATAAGTACTTGTTCAACAAATATCTTACATATTTTACATAAGTAATCTCAAATATTATTTTTCATGTATCACTGAATCTAAGATAAGATCAATTTGAAAGTTTTGTCATTCTAACTCTCTACCCTCCGTATTTATCTCTTTACAAGCAAAATAATTAATGCATGAAATTATGCTCTCTCTCTTATATAAATGAATAAATAAACGATGTTTATAAAATTAATAACACTAAAATGTAAAACAAAATATTAAGAAAATTAAAGAGAGATAATTTTAAAATTTTGTTAGTTCCTTTATATATAAATCATTAAAATTAATACTTTTAAATATATTTCACATCATTAATTATTAAATTAATCGATTAAAAGTTGATAAATTGAAATCGACTTTTCGCTCTTAAATTTGATTCATATATACTTGAGTTTTATGATCATAGTTTCTTACAAGGCTAATGATAGATGAAAATGAAGGTGCATCGTGGGAAACAATTTTATAATGTCGAGGACATCAAAACGGCTTAGATTCAAATTCCAGTGAAAACCCAATCCCTAGAGGCTTCTTTCCACTCGATTTAGCTACAAGATATCTTTTCTTCAAACATTTCTCTCTCTCTCTCTCTCTCTCTCTCTCTCTCTCTCTCTCTCTCTCTCTCTCTCTCTCTCACACACACACACACACACACACACACACACAATCACTTAAACGCAAGAATTTCTTTCTCACAATACCTGAGGCTACTTGTGATTCTTCCTAGCCATGGAGCTTTGTTACCTTGATAACATGGAAATTTGTGAAGCCTAAGTCCACGAAGAAGGGAGTTCAATCGTCAGTAGTCTTTCATCATCAGAGAAGCATGAATGAGAGAATCCTCCTCAAATTACTATTTCAGTGGACAACCATGCATTATTTTGCATGATCAAGCGAACGTATCTTCTCTAAATCTTCATTTGTAATAGATGAGGTAAGAGTTTTAGTTAGTTTATGTCAAGGGGCAAAATCACCTTTTCTTGTTCTATGATTTAGTTTCGGTGCTGTGCTTTGTCAATAGGGTTTCTTGATCTAGTGATTGTTTAGGCGCAAGTAGGATTTAAAGCAACATTTAGTTTATCTTATAAATATGGATTTCATAATCTTACAATTCAATAATAATATCTGTTGGTAGTCAACATCTTTAGCATGAGATGCAAGAGTATTACTAAATCCTATACCTTCAAATGAGCGGATTAAATCCAATATTTAGGCCAAATATAACTGAATTTTGGACTTAAGAAAAATCTAAAAAGACTAGTCAGATTATTTTACCTGATATACAGTGTAAATACTGGAATAGTTCTACAAACTAAAGAGACCGTTAGGCTAATGGAATTATGATGGAAATTGCTATTTTTCCCATTTTATTTGTTGCAACCTTCAACAATTTGATTAGTTTGAATGGCTTGAAAATATGATATAGAATGTCTTTTGGCAAATGAAAGATCTATTCGTAGATGATACATCAATATGCTTTTCTACATAAGATGAAAAATTATTTTTTTTGTAGTACAACAAACAAAAAATGGTTGAACAACAACAACAACAAGCCTTAATCCCACTATGGGTGACATGAATCCTTCATCTCCATTGTGTCCTATTATGTGTCAAATTCTCATTTAATTCAAGTATACTAAGATCATTTTTATACATCTTAACTAAGTCTTTTAGGTCTACCTCTACCTTTCTTAACATAAGGCAAATCTAATGCATCTACTAATCGTCATGGACAGACGCTTTATGTGGCCAAACCATCTAAGACTCTCCCTAATCTTATCTAGCTACTCCAACTTTTGCCCAAACATATATTTTGCTTATTTATGAATGTCATGATTTTCTCATAAGAGAAGATCATATTTTGCTCATAGAATGAAAATATATTTTTGATATAGTTCACAAATGAAAAAAAAAGTTCTATCAATGACAATCCCTTCATAATTTTGATTGTTCTGTAATGTCATAAGATAGAACTTTTTTTCATTGGACCTAACAGTCTCAA
Organism: Cymbidium sinense; assembly: GCA_021442155.1. Taxonomy (NCBI): domain Eukaryota; kingdom Viridiplantae; phylum Streptophyta; class Magnoliopsida; order Asparagales; family Orchidaceae; genus Cymbidium; species Cymbidium sinense. Next base: position 61,719 of record JAKCPB010001632.1, read on the forward strand.
AGATACGTATGTACTAGACGATTACTATGAGCAAAATGAGAGCACGAAAACTTTTGCCCATGAGGTAAAGCCTCGAGGGCATTCTTCATGGAGATAATTGATGTTATTGCTTATGGTATTCAAGGAAGTGGAAAACCCAATTGATTGGTTTGTTATATTACTTATCTTGATCATCTATATTTATATAACTTGTGTATTTGCATAAATGCTTCTACATTTCATGTGTTTTATCTTCTATGGAGACTCCTGGTCTGCAATGATGGCATTTTGTGAAATCTTATCTTCTATTGAAGAAGTGGGTGGCTCCATGACTACATCATGTCATGAAATTTATAATGATCATATATATGATCTCTTGGATCGTAAAGAGCAAGAGGTCCAGATTTTAGAAGATTCTGAAAAGGCAATTCAACTAAAGGGGCTTTCTAAGGTGACAACAAAATTTTCAGCAAAATAGTTATCCGTGGTATGAACATCAAAGTTATTACCCAAGTACTTTGCTTAATTTTGTTTAAATTCCTTTTCAGATCCCTGTGAAATCACTCTCAGATTTTGAGAACTACTATTTTCACATAAGCAAGCGGTAATCTTCCAAAGAAGGTTGAAAATGATGTCAAAGTCAAAAGTCATAAAGACTTGATCATGTATGTTACCTCAATTGATAAGGAATCAAAAGTTTCTCACATTGGAAAGCTATACTTCATGGAGTTGGTGTAAAATGTAGATTACTTAGCCCTCAACCACTTATTTTTTTTTGTTCTTAAGTTTTTCTCATGTTTTTTCTTGTTGAAATAGATACAAGAAGTTCAAAAGAGAACCGATAAAAGCTCCTTTATCCGACGCATCAAAATTAACAAGTCATTATATGCATTGCACAATGTGAGTGCAATAAATGGTGATAAATCATACATTCCATATCGAGAAACAAAATTAACTAGATTGTTGCAAGATTTTTTATGCCGCACAAACAATGCTGTGCTGATAACATGTTTGGTTAGCTCATACTTTTTTTCTCTCATTCGTAAGTCAGAATACTTCAAATGGTTCTTAACACATGTTCATTTAAGGAGAGTCCCGCTTTATGCCCTCAAACTTTCCTGATTAGCTTGCTTAGATCATGCCAATTTGTTAATAGACAAAGGCATGACCTTACAGTAAAGAAAGAATCTAAGATATTTTCATCAAATTCTTCTATTGGTGGAATTCATCCATTAGATAAAACAATGATAAAGTGAGAATCAAATCGAAAGTATATCCCCAACTAAAGGAAGGTATGATCTTTGAATTTCACTAGCTCGGGACAACTGTTTCATGTTAATAATTTCTATAATATAACCATAATTTGTCATAATTAATAAATTGTTCCCTATATAGATTCCAAAGTCATGGTAGTAGAGTCAAAAAAATCCACTCCATCTCCATGTTGTTCAAAGGAAAGGTATGAGATATACATCGATATTAATATTTTAAATAAAAAATAACATTTTATCATTGTATATTTTCTTTTGTTTTACGTAAAAGTTGATTAATGCATGGTTATGAAAACTTCGAAGCTGGAAAAGTATGCAATGAAGAGGTATTAGTCTAAGTTAAGCTGATTCATTTTGCTTCAATACTTATATAGCTTGCATAATTTGAGAATATATTATCATGTCTGAAATTATTGATCATAAAAATAGATTGGGTATAATAGTTTATATTTTATTTTTGCCAATTAAAGCAAAGTAAATTTATATGTAATGATTTAAAATTATCATAAACACAACCTAGCAATGTGTGAAACTTTTCTTGTTTTAGATGGTTCTATTTTTCAATTTTTGAACTCAAATTATAATGCAATATTATTCTTTGTATGCATGGATTATTATTATTTTTCTCAATGAAATGATTTTTATGGTGTAATCTTGAGCTTAATTAATGTATGAGGGTGATGGTTCCAATGTTGCTTCAATTTCTAGTGCATTGAAATTGGTATTATTTTACTACACTTAAAATTAAGTTTCAAACTTGAAATCTTTCTATTGTAAGATATTTTTTAGCTCAATTGGTTTTATGTAGGAAAACTCAACAATGGCTAGAATCACGCTCATCCATGACCAAAAGGTAGGATATTGTTAGTTCCTTTCATGTTTGTTAAAGAATGATAATGCAATTTTGAATTTCAAAATCATATATGAATTGAAGTTATCGATCCTTTTAACTATAATGTAAATGTTCATATGAAAATTGTCTTGAGAACAACTCTTATTCAAGTTTATGCACATGTATTAAAATTTGTCTTTATTTTCAAAGGATGTCTCTATACCAGTTGATCATATTCAACAAAGTGTCAATAGTCCTCTTTCAATTGACATGAAGTTATCTAATGATCTGGAAGGTATGCTAAATATTTTTTTGCAGATAAGATGTAGATGTGACCAACTATTTGGTTTTTGGTATATTCTAATATGATGCATTTTTTTTATTGTTTTTTAGGTTGTCACATGGAAAATGATCAGCATACATGCTTTGAAAGTGGCAAACGTTCACCAACCTTAAGAGCGTTAAGAGAGATATCAAATAGATTTAAAATTATGAGCTCTCAACCCATAAGCAAGTGTGCATCAAAGAGATGGGTCATGTAGTATGCAATTTACAATAGATAGTGTGGAACCTAAAACTCCAAGATTAATGTTAAGTTCAAAGCTTGATTGCAATTCAATGGTTGAGAGTTTGCTACTCCACAAGAAAAGTTCAAAACAAGAAGTACCAGATTAAAGGTGATCACAAATATGGTTTGTAGTGATTTCATCTTACATGACTTTTAAGCATATTTTTATTTCAATTTTTTTTTTGTCATTCAATCATTGGTCGATGAATGTTTGGATTTCTTAAATAGTGCAAGCAAGTGAGTATTATCATCCTTTGTTTAACCTACTTTTAAGTTGAATAGGTAAATGTGTAGTTATAGTAATTATGATAGACATTTACTTTCTTTTAATGAGAAGTTATCACTTCTATGTTGTTGGATGAACAAATATTTTAAATCAAAATTTACCTCTTGTTTGTTTTTCTCATTATTACTTTTATTCATATTACTTTGATGAGATAATTTCTTCTTATTTTATACTTGCATGTTTGTTTACTTCAATACAATTCTACAAGTAGAAATGCACAACAAAATTGACGACTACACTACTGTGATACTATTTTAAATCACTTGAAATACTCACAATTACATGAATGATTTCAAAAAACAAATATGATTCACAAATGAAATGTCACTTACGGTCAATGTGATACTGTGTCATTGAAATACTAAATATCATCTAATTGATATGATCACATGCCACGTAAATTGATCACTTTGAATGTTGAATGCCACGTATTTTTTTGAAAGTCACCTATGCATGATCAAATCGAGGCAACTGTCATGAGTCAACTAACACTTGTCCCATCAACTGCCCTAGTCCATGTCAGCTAGTGGTAGGTTGCCATATAGCTTATCCCACTCCCATGCCCGCCTTTGTCAATAATGGGTTACCATGGCTCACTCCATGTGACAACTATCCTCACACTCTATCTCCGTCTATATAGCTTCACTCAAATCTTGGACCCCTTAGACTCCAAACTCTACCTTGAACTCTCTACTTTAGACCTACTCTCCACTCATGAGTATACTCACACTCACTTGACCCTACTCTCTCACTGCGACTTTATTTATTCTCTACTCAGACCTTACTCTCCACTTGAGTATACTTCCACTCATTAGATCCTACTCTCAACTGCTGGAACTTACTCTCCTCTTACTGATCCTACTCTCCTCTGTTGACTTTACTCTCCACTTGTCAAAACAGAGTATTCTCACACTCACCAAACTCTAAACTCACTGGACCCTACTCTAAACTCTGCCTTCTCTCTACTCACCGGACTCTACTCTGCTCACTTTACCTTAATCTACTTTCGACCAGGACCTACTCTGCCTTTCTCTCTCCACTTGCTGAGTATACTCATTTGCTTGCCAAATCCTACTCCACTGACCTACTCAGGCTCACTCCTCCTTGGTTGAAGCCCTCTCAACTTCTAGCCCTACTTCCCAACATCCACTTCTCTCTCCCTCCTTAAGATTTGTGCCATATGCTTGATTTGTGTGATAGGTATAAAATGCACAACTCGGAACCCTTAAACTTGATTAGGCATATTTATTTTGTGGTAAAATTTGTGCACACTTTTCTTAGCATGACAAAAGAAACTCATATCACGCTTTCATGACATGGCGGGTAAGCCCTGAGCACCTCACATGATGGGGACAATTATAAATTATGAATTTTTGTGCATGTATTATATGCATACTTTTATGAAAGACTTAATAGACTTAATGTTAACTTGAACTAAATTGGTCATACTTAAATCAAACCCAAACTAGATCTATATAAATATTAAATAAAATCTAAAGAAAAAATTATATGTATATATATATATATAATAAATAACTTGAAGGAATTTATCCCAAACTATATGAGCCCTTCACATTAAAATTCTTAGAATACTCAAAAATTGAATGAATTGAAATAAAATGAACGAGACATCCCCTCTATTTATAGTCAAAGAAAGATGCCTTGTGGGGCCCATTAAATTACATTTAAAACATGTAAAACAAAATCACCACCTACAGTTTATTTAAAGTATGTAGATAAATTTTCTAAATAAAGCTAAAAAATCTGAAGAGCATCTAAAGGAATCCAAGATAGAATCTAGTTTATAAAGTATAAGTTGATTTCAAATCTTTACCTCCACCGGATTAGCGCTTCTTAAAGTATATTAAAGTAACCTTTATTCAAATTCATCACATTAAAAGGCATACAAGCCATCAAAGTTTTAAATGAAACAAGTATTGCATTTATTGCGAGGCACTCAAATATTCAGTTCGAGACATTGAGATGTGTGCAAATAACCTAAAAGGTTGACATTTATATGCAATATGAGACAAAATTAAGATTTAAATGTAATATTTTGAAGATCATGCAATTAAGTTTGAAAGAAACTCGCATGGGCCCCGACACAGTGTTAAATGCCTAAACTTAGTGTCTAAGGATGCTGCGTGTGTTAACATAAGACAAATTTGAATAGTTTGCATGTGCTTCATCCAATATGTTAAATGCTTAACCACATGATCTGAGAATACTACACAGGTTAAAATCAAAATCAATCTAAATTCAATCTTGTCTTAAGAATTACACATTATCTATTCATAAAGTCACATCTAAATTCATCAGTCATGTGTATTCCTGATCAAATAGTTTCATAAATATGATGAAGTAGTAAGTCCCGCATAATCTATCCAATCCTCCTTTTTAAAATGACTAAAGTTGACATGATTGATTGCAAGTTAGATGCTTGATTAAAAAAAAGAAAATATTATTTTATATTTGCATATGACCATCAAAGATATTAATTAGGAAAATTCATATTCAAACTTATAAAATTTATGTTTTCATGATAACATATAAGATAGCGAATATGATTATAAATTCTAATTATATATCCAATTTTTTGTTAATAAAAAAGCAGAGTTGATAAGATTTATCCCGATGATGGCTGTATTGAATAAGTATCTCAACCGGGTTAGATATCACCATTAAGTTAGACTTGAAATTCAATATCAAATCAATTTATGATCAAATTTAAAAAAATATGGAAATAATGCTAAACTTGAGATGAATAAATGAAATTCAACATCTAAAAGTTTAAAGCATAATTCACTCAATCCTCCTTTCATAAATGTTCATCGGGGGTGATAAATTAAAAAAATTATAACTCACAAAGGAGTCAACATCAAGTCAAGTGTACTATTATATTCACACTCAAATAATCTCATGCTAATAAGGACATGACTTGTGTCATCTATTCACCTGATTTAGCCAGTAGGATTCATATATGATGCAGTTACAATCGAGTTTTCTGGGTGGCTTGGCCTCTCAATAACCTTACTATATTACAAAATCACTGTAATATGTATGCTTTCTAATGACTCTATTTCTTGAGTTGTGAACCATAGAGTGTTCCTAATAGGGCAAAAAAACTCATTGTTAGCTAAGGTAAACATAAGATTGTCTCCTTGAGAAACACGCCCCTAGTCATAAAGTATCCTTGGATGATGCAACTCATGGCTGCTGACAAGGATCCTTTGGCGTTGGGTTGATTACCTCTAAACTAAGTAAACTCATGACCACGATAACTTCGGAATGATGGAACTATGAGAACTTGATCGCAGAATGTTCCATTCCCTCAACCATTTTTAAGTTAAAAGATGATAAATTTTATATATCTAAATTTAATACTTCATTTTCTACTACTATCTAAGCAATTAATCTAACAATTGTGGGCTCAAAATTATACCGACCTCTTGACAAATTGTGAATGGAATTGAAGAGAGCAAGAAGATGTAATTTTTAAGAGACCTCGATAGACACTATCTAGAGCTTTCGCCCTCATTTGGTGAGGACTTTAGATCTAGTTCCAGGTTTCCAATAGGCACAAGCCTCTATAGTTAATTACTTCTCCCAATAAGTGAGAGAGAACTTTTGATTAAAGCTAGTTTAGTTCTTGCAGTATATAGTACGACATGTGGAGTTTAATTTAGATTATGAATTTCACCATTTCAAACCAATGGTGGGGAATGATGGCGTGCCCGATCTAGATCCCATGGTTCTATCATCCCGCCATGGTCTATTCTACTTAGTCAGAGGAGGTAAATCAAGGATCTTATCGACATAGGGTTATTCAAGAAATTCTTGTAGACTTGGGGTGGTGTTTGTCTAAGGAAACAAAAACTTTTAAATATATCTTAACTAACAGAAGGCTGTTTGTCCTATCAAGTATACCCTACGATTCACAACTCAAAGTGCAGAGTCATTGGGGAGTATACGGGCTACAATCTTGATCGTAATATAATATAGCTTGACTAGCAAAATCACCCGATTAGAGAACTTTGGTCATAACTGCATCATCTGTGAAGCCTATTGGCCAAGCCACGCAGTCAGAGGGCACGGACCATGTCCTTACTAGCAAGAGATTATTTGAGAGTGAACATAGTAGAACACTTGATTTTACATCGGCTCTTTTGTGAGCTAGAATTTTCTTAATTTGTCACCCTTGACAAACAATTGCGGAAGGTGGATAGATTGGGTTTTATTTTAAGCTTTTAATGATTGAATTTCATTTAAGCAACTTTTTTAGAGATAGATATTTAATTTGAGTTAATTTGATTTGAAAAAATTGATTAATTTAAATATGTTTAAGAGCTTTAGATCTGGTCAACTCTGTTTAACTACTAACAAAGAATTAGATCTACTGTCACCTGACAAAATCAGTTTCTCAGATATTTTACTGTGTTGAAATTTTTATAATAAATTTTTAGGTTTTGTTAACACGATAAGATTAAACCGAAAAAATGTCCGCATCCTGAGACACTTGAATTTAAGCATTGAGATAGTATCGGGCCATGTATTTGAGAATGCCTAACGCGTCTTCTAACTTGTACAAAGTGTTGTGAATCCGATGATGTAGAAGACATTGTAAATTGATCTAATATTTTATTAGATTTTTCAGATTAATGTTTAATTGATTCCAATTTAGCCTACGCTGGCCTTTTCGCATTAAAATTTGCACTTTATATCTTTATGTCGAGCACATACTATTTATACAGCTAATTTCACCTAATTAGTGATTTTTGATTTTGAAAATCATAATTTAGAATGAAGTTCCTTAAATTTTGTATTGAAGGAAACCTTTTAATTGTGTAACATTTAGTAATAGTCTTCATGCATTGTACAAAGAATTATAGATTGGTGGATTATTTGAAAGTTTGCACAAGCTTTTAATAAGAATATATTCATTTTAGATATGTGTAATAAATTTATTTTTATTCATGCATTTGCATGTATTTTGAGTATTTGACCCAAAGGCAACCACTATAAGATATGTAGGAAAACTTCATATTGTATTCATATAAGTTTATATGTAAGTTCACCCAAAAGAAAGCTTCAAGCCTCTCATTTTATCATTTAAGGACTTTTCATATTTTCTACAACAAGAATTATTGGGCCAGAGGTTGTTTTGTTAATTTAATTATAAGTGGGTTCCACAAAAAGCTTTCCTTTCCTATAAATAAGACTAGTGGGAGTTTTACTTTTCACCTTATTTGCTTGAAGAGAAACTTCATAGCCTTTAAGGATTTTGAAGAAAAGAAGGGAACTTGCTTAGTTTAAAGTAAGTAGTTTACTTTAGTATTATGTTTCATCTTTGTTTTGTTTAATTTCTTTTAAGCATTCTCCACTTTGTTTTAATGTTTTATTTTTATGTTTATGTGTATTTTTTTATTTGATTTAAGTTTAAAGATTTCCATTTAAATTTGCTTAAGTCTCAAATTTAATCCAAAATCGGACATAATTTTTAGCCTCATCTTCCCCATGTAGGGAGGAGTTTTGGCTTTCTGCATAATGAGCATGAGTGGTATCTTTGACCACAGTCATCTTCTCACTATGCCCAATGGACATTAGCGGTCTTGAAACCTGCAGAAAAAAAAACAATGCATGTGTATTCATTTCATTTTTTTAAGTCGAATTTATTCAAAATTTGTCACATTTGCTGCGACATCTGCGATGTTGGCTTACCTTATGCCCTCATGAGTATAGCAGTAGTGTATTCGACAATCTGGTTTTCATCTCATCCCCCTCGCATAGCGAATGGTGTCAATACCTTCATTTTCATCTGCCCTCAGAGATCAAATCTGAAAAAACATGCATATATTCACATTCACACATTAATCCCACATGTTCTGACTCATTTTCTGTGCATTGCAATGATCGTTAAGAAAATGGGGTTAGATATGCCGGAATCCAAGAGAAGTACACGCTTCATGACGGTGTTCTTCTCCGGTTACGGCGAAGAGAATGGTCGGAAAGGGATGAAAATAGGACGAACCAAAAAAGAACCCTCATAATGGTGTTCTTCTTGAGAAAATTAGAAAGATGCAAGTAGGGTGATCGAAACCAAGAAGAACCTCCTTATGACGGTGTTATTCTCCGATTCTGGCAAGCAAAATTGAAGGTGCAAGGAGGCGTCGAAATGGGAGAAGAACCCTCATGGCGGTGTTGCTTCGGTTTCTGTTTCAAGGGAAGAAGGTGGACTAGAATGTGGTTATGCAAACTTTTCGGTTGAATCGGTTGAGTAAAGAGGCTGAATGGCCTTATACAAGAATGATTCGATGTTGGTGCTTTTCCATTCCCTAAGTGCGATTAGTTAAGGCTTGCAACAGGTTTGTTATTCTTTGCCTCTTACTAGTTCTGCATGAAAACATGTGTCCCTCTTAAGACTCTCGATATCTTCACCTAACCCAAGCTCTCCCACCTCCACGCATGATGAAGCAATCGAGGAGCTGGCTTTGACTACATGCTTGGGATGATTTTCTTACATTTAGAGGTTTACATCTTAAAAAAAACTCTTCTTGTGCAAATTCCCAACGTCAGGATCAACCTTCTAAATCCTGCGGTGGATGATGTTCATTTGCTAAAAGGCAAAGAGAGGGGTCAAGCGTGGAATAGAAGAGAAAGGGCCAAAACTGCGGTTTTGAGAGAGGAGAAGGAAAAATGGAAGAAGCCCTTACCTTCTCTCTTTCGGTTGAGGTAGAAGAGGAGGAAGAGGAACAGTTGGAGAGGAAGCTTGCGGAGCGATTGGGAGAGCCTTTGAAAGCGATTACGTGAGGAAGGAGTGTGAACAAGGAGGAACCTGAAATTCAGTCGCCTGAAAACTTCGATGCTGCGATGAATAGGAACAGCCGTCGGTTAGGGCTTTCAGGTTAAATTTAGGGATTTAGGTCTTTTTTTAAATTGATTTTTGAATTGAGTAATTGACTTTAAATTGAATTTTATGTCTACACGATTAGATAATCAATATATATGTCAATTCAAGATTACTTCGATGTTTCGAACGCGACGACGTGGTCCGTTTTGCGATTGGAGGCGTTTGGTTCGAGTAGGCGTCAAATTGAATCAATTTCAACTCAAAATACATGTCGCCACTTTCGACCGCTCGACATTCATGCAAACTTATCTGGATTGAGTGCGAATAGTCTTACTTGATAATTTTTTATGTTTAGAAGTTAATGGCGCAATCAATTTCACGAACGAAGGTTGTTTGGTTTATGTCGGCGCCTCCCGACATCGATATGCGTGCAGACATGTTGATGACGTGATCGCTTGATCAGTCAATCATCAAGTTGTGTAATATTTATATTCTGACCAGTTTTGACATTTTGAACATGATGGTGAAGTCCGTTCGTCGATCGGAAGTCATTTGAGTTAATTTTGGCGACGTCTTGTGTATTTTAGCCTCGATTTACGCAATGTCACTTTAAATCATTCGACATTTGTATAGAGTCATTCGAATTAAGCGTGGATAGTCTCATTTGATTGCTTTCGATGTTTCAAAACTAACGGCATGATCAATTTCATGAAAGTCGTTGGACATCGTCGTTCCCCTCGATATGCGCGTCGACATAGCTCAACTCGATGTCGCTCTTTGGATTATGCAATATTTATATTCTAACGGTTTTGTTACGACGTCGGCGAAGTCCGTTCATCGATCGGAGGTCATTTCAACCATTTTCAATGACGTCCAGTGCATTTTGAGCTCCACTTGCTGTCACCACCTCGATATGCGTCGACATTAATAGTCGCTCGATCACTCTTTGGATTATGCAATATTTATATTCATACTAGTTTCGACCTTACGAACGCAAGTCCGTTCATTGATAAGGTCGTTTGACCATTTTGATGACGCGTCAGGTGCATTTTGAGCTCTGATTTGCACACTGCCACCTCCGATATGCGCGTCGACACATTAATAACTCAATCGCTCGATCGATCGCTCTTTGGATTATGCAATATTTATATTCTGACTAGTTTCCTTACGACGTAACGCAATGGTTCATCGATCGGAGGTCATTTCGACCATTTTGATGACGTCCAGTGCATTTTGAGCTCCGATTTGCGCACTGTCACCTCCGAAGTCTGTCGAATTTGACTTATGGGCTTGACCCGACTTATGACACATATGTGGAGGTCAAACAATTAGTCTCAATCGATCTCAACATTAGAGATATAATTAATTATGGGTATTTGCGCTTATAAGAAACTTAGAACTAGATCTAAAGTCCTCACAAAATGAGAGTGAAATCTCTGGGTAGTGTCTTATCTACTATTTCATTTGCCATTTGAAAATTTGTTCGACAATAATCTAAACTCATTTAATTGAGAGATAGGACATGAATTTTTGGAGCCCACAATGTTAAAAATTTTTTTGACTCTAGCGTAAAATATCAAGAAAGAAATAATGCAAACATGCACACATAAGAGAACTCAGTAACTCTAAAGAAGATATCATAAAAGTAGAAAGGCAGCATGTATGGGCATGCAAAGAGCTTGCTTTAGTTGAAGAATATTAATTTATATTAGGGTTTAAAGATGAGGCATGCTTTATTTTTATTTATACTAATTATTTTGTTCATTGACAATACCTTATATGACCCATGTTAAGTATAATATATAGGCAATGCTTATGTCATATTATAGTGTCCTTTACTTGGGTGCTACTCTTAACTAAATGTTCAATATGATTTTTATCAATTAGCTTTGGTTGAAGTTGACAAAATTAAGTGCTCATCTTTTTTTATTTTTTATGCCAATTTAAAAGAAACTAATGATTTCATGTTTGTCTTTGAACTCTTTATTCCTAGGAGGAGCTCAAGCAATTGAAGGTTGGCCCAAAAACTTTATTTATAATTTGATGTATTAATGTGTATATTGGTATGGCTTATTTATTAAAAATGATTTTTTCTTGTAGGTAATTGGCGAGAAGAGAGCAACCTACATAATTGAACTTTGTGAAGAGACTCCAAAACCTTTTAAAGTAAGTTAACAATAGTTATAAAAAAAAAAATCTTTACCTTAACATAAAAGCTTCTTTAATCAGAATCTAAACTATGTTTGTATCTCTTATTAATCAGATTGATGATCTTAAAGAATTGGGTCTTTCTTCTAAGCAGGTAACATTTTCATTTTATTGGCTACCTAATTCAAAAAAATAGGAAGTTTTCTTATTTAATTTATTTTATTTTTCTTTCGCTGCCGATATCTAGTGGAACTTTGTTGTATACATCATTATCTTCTACTACAGATACGCTTTTTTATGTACATCTCGGGTGTATTGTTTAGTGAAATAGAGTTGCAATGTTTGTGGATTGATGATAATGATCTAATGGTTTCTTTTGTATTGTCACATTTCTACTTGATTTTCTTAGTTATGTTAATGTACTATGAACTTGTATGGATATTTTTTTTTTCAATGAGGATTTCATTAATTGATTAAAATACAGAGTTTTTAAATTTCTTTACCATTATTGTGTAAACACAGAGTTTTATGACAAAATGAATTTATATCTTTAGAAATATGTTTTATTGTAACGATTATATGATGATCCATCCATGTATAATGCAAGTGAAACCAACTAAGCTATATTCTCATCTTGTGATCACTTCTTCTTTTAGTTAAGAAAGTCTCAATAGCTAATGAATATTTCTTTAAAGAAAGTCTCAATCCAAACTCAAGATATTCTTTCTTCTTCTATGGTGCATATGCTTAGATCTTTGGTGAGGGATTGGGTTATAGTAAAATAACTTTATTTTTAAATGAATAAAACTATTAGAGCAAAAAACAAAAAGAAGTAATGAACAAACAAAATAGAAAATTAGAACTCATAAATTCCAAATTTCCATCATTTTTTATATCACCAAAGCAAGAATTCTCAAAACTAAAGCTGAACCCAAAGTATCTACATTCAGGAAAATGAGAGAGATAGAGATCAGATTTTCTTATGTTACTAAACACTTGTTGAGCCATCCCCATGTTAAAACATTTCATGTGGAAAACAATTATCACTTAACAAGTATTACTTTTCTCAACCATTATTTTCATTATGAACACTCAAGATCAATCCCACAATTCGGTCTTTGTTCTTCAAAAAAAAATCTAAAATGGCATCTCAATCTCACCTACTTTAAAACTTCAAGAAGATCAAACCAAGTTGAACCATCAAATCTTTCTCACAATTTTGCTTCAATGTGTACCATCCATCTCTATTCCTTGATGAAATATTCTTGTTTACTTGACCAAATGGTTGGTTTGATAAAGAAATAGTGCAACAAATGTCTCTTCTTCATTTATAAGCACATCATCAATGGAATCAAGAAAGCTTTGGATCATCGATTAAGAGTAAGAAATTTGGATATCTTATTTTCTTTGTTTTTAAAATTGTTCCGCGTTAAAATGATTTATTGATTTATTGAATGGTGATGATCCCCTTTATTTCTTTTTTATTTGCTCTCATTTTATTTTTCTTAGCACATCTCATTTCTTTTTTTCAATTTTAACTTATACTTTGTTTAGATGCAAATTTTCTAAGCGGTTTAAGAAGTGAGCTTCATTGTTTAGATATGTTTTTTGTTTTGCATGAATTAAATTTTTTTTAATTCAATTCTTATTGTTTTTTAGTATTTTGAGTTTATAGAAAGGGACTAAACGATATTTTAATCACTAATTTATATTTTGTTATCCAAATTTATAAAATTGTCTATATTTTGCCATAATCATGCCAACTTAATAAGATTATTAACATTTTATTTTGCACTAATATATTCGATAATTATAATCTTGAGAATTAGTTAATTATTAATTACATTAATAAACTCCATTTGACTAATCGATTTAATACAAGCGCTTGAACTTAGATACTTTCATGAAAAAAGAACCAACTTTCTGTATACTCTTCTAATCCACTAAGCTACATAAATGCATGCCTTCAACACAACATAAGATAACATATTTCACAATTAATATTTACGTGTACTACTCTCATCCTTGTCAAGAGTTTGCATATATAAGCAAAGCTTATTTGTGGCACCATATTGTGTAAAGTTCATTAAGATAGAAATTCATTGTTGTTTTGAAGGCTAATTTCTAACATGAGATGTAAAACCACCTTATGTAACTCTCGATGTTCTATCTTGATTGACATTTAATTGTTAGATGCACAGGACAATTATGGCAATGGGACTCAATCGACCTAGTATCAAGATATATGGTGGAAGATAAAGGTCATTGGAATTTTGATCTAAAAAAATCTTTTGGTTGATGATCCATGGTTTTGTTTATTCTTGTAGATAGTTTTTTTGTTGGGATTGTGTACTTTCAATTTTATATGTGGCAATGAACTTGTTGATTTGCATGTAAAAACACCATTAAATTATTCGATTAAAGTGGAATTCCAATCAATAGATATTTTTTTAGTTCTTGATAATTGAGCATTGGTATGGAATCATATCTCCTTATTAGCTTCTCCACTTCATTAAATTATCCTAAAAAAAATGATTTTTTATTTGAAAATCTTTGGGAACTAAACTTTATTAAATAGAGGATCAGATTTTCATGATTATGGCAATGTTTTGGTAAAAAAAATAAAGATTGTTGACATTTTCAGCTTAGACACTTCCTTCGTTTTGTTTTAGGAAAAGGGAGGTCTTAATAAAACTAATACCTTGTATAATAATTCCATTCTAAAGTTTTTTACCGATTATAGTTTCTTAAAGCGTGTGCTTACATGCAATTCATGACTAGAAATATCCTAATTGTCGTATTAGTTCACCAATGTGCATTGGCGAGAAAATATAATATCATGTTTTGATGTTATGCGAGTCGATACAAGAGAAAAACATTTGATGTAGTATCTTTTTTTGGTATGTAAATTCTTGTCATATAAAAGCTGTTTTGGAGTTTCATCATTGTCTCTTTTGCATTTATGAAGATGTAGTATAGTTGTTCCTTTATATAGCCATTAAATCAACTCATTCTTGCTTTTCATCTCTTGTCTATTACATAAAAGCTTGTGTGTGAATAATTTGTATCACTAGAAAGCCTTGGATGGATTGAACTCTTCCATGTTATTGGTTGTCTACTCCGTTTCACCGCACTATAGAACCATCCAACATTTTCATCTATTTCACTTGGTTGCGCTATGATACGTTAGCATCTCAAACATTTTAAGTAATGATTAAAATGAATAGAATCGAGTTGAGTATTATGTTGTTCAAGCTTATTCATTTATTTTTTTAGGAGCTCGAGCGGAATTTGAACTTGACCTGAGTTCTTAAATCTTTTCTATGTTTATTTATTAATTTAATATCAAGTTTTGAGCTATACAAAGCTTTAATTGCATCTAACTATATATAGGATATTAGTAATTTAAACAAATAACCTTATTATTAATAATAAATGCATTCTTCTTCTTTTTTTTTGTCAAAAGTGATAATAATTTACTTAGCATTATTTATAGGTTATAAAGGACAATTTATGAATACAAGATTAGATTATTGATCTACCCATTTTAAAATTTATTTAATATTTTTATATTCAAATCTTGATAAAAGTTACAATTCTATTTCAAAAATATATATATATAGCTATTTGCTTACTATTTTCATCATACTTATACTTCTAATATTATAAAGAACATTGGAAGTGCATATAATATAAAAAACTATATATAATAATGTTGAACAAGTCATAAAAAAGTAACTAAATCGTCATTAAATGAGTATTTTGTAAGCTGTTAGCAAACTATTTCTTTAAATAATAAGCATGTTCATGCATGTATGCAAATAAACAGGCTAATATTCCAGTTTGTTCAATTATATGCCATGCTTTAAAATTTAGGCAAGCTTGTTCAATTGTCTAAATAAATATAAATTAATTTTATATTAATGAGTATTAAGTTATTCATTGAGTGTACCATTTTGCTTACAACCTTAGTCTTAAGGCACTCACACCAATGTGCTTTATTCAAACTTTCATACCAAAAATGATCAGTCATATTCAAGTTGTCATAATCATCATTAATCTTATCCTAACTGCTTGAGGTTGTCTTTATGAATTATTGTTCTCCATAAAATAGTTTGCACAATTTCTTTCTATGTTATTTTGATATGGCCCTTTCCTTTCTAGTAATTTTGTTGCAATTTTATCTCCACATCTTATTGGTGCATTTGTTACCCTTGATTGTACATATCCAAACTAATTTTTTTCACTGCCATATATCTTTAATAGTTGATACTATCTATTTAATATAATCATTCCTCAATTTATCATTATTAACTTTGCTACATATATATTATTAAAATTCTCAATTTGTTACGCTCAACTTAGCTTATAGTTTTTTTTTACTACGCAATATTTAAGCTCATACAACATAGTCCGTCTAATTGCTCATAACTCTACCTTCAAGTCTTAAAAAAATTCTCTTGTTGTATAATTCCTTGGAGGCAGTTGATCATTTTAACTATTTAGCTGTAATTCTAAAGGTTGTGCTCTTATTTATATTCTATTTCATATGCATAATAGATTCAAAATATTTAAATCTATCAAACTTAAAGTATCACTTTAGCTTCTACACATTTCAATTAATATTTTTTAATATTATGCCTATTAATATCATATAACATTTTATTTTACTAATCCGTTCTTTGCTTTCTACAAATTTTCACAGATGTTCCAACTTTTCCCTTATTTTAATAGATATTTGATAAGAACAATGTCATATGCAAAAAGCATATATCAAATCACTTCACTGAATATTTTTGTAAATATCTTCGTAACCAACAAGTAAAGATAAAACTCAATGTTTATCCTTATTGAAATCTCATTGTAATCAAAAAGTATTTGATCGACACAATCAATGTTAACAATCAATGTTTTATGATCTGCAATAACTATAATATATTGATATACTATACTTTTTTTATTGTCCACCAAAGTAATCTATCTTAAAATCTCTTTTTCCATTCTACGGACCAAAACAAGCCCGGAAATAGAGAAAATTAGGATCAGAGTTGAAGGTTTATTTTGCATTCAAAACAATCCCTGTGCATATGTTTCATTGTAAACACCAAAAAAAAAATCTTTTTTTAAATAAATTTTTCAAAATGATAGATTTGCCTCAAATCAAGCCTACATTAATGCCTTTTGAATTTGATTTGTGCAACTTGAAAATCAGATTTGACAATGGGATAAATATAACCTCATTACAAACTCATTGAAACGTGTACAAGGTTATTAAAAACTTATACCAATTATTATATATTGTTAATGTTAAAAATTAAACCGTTCTTACAATGTGGGAGAGAAGAAACAAAGAAGATTAGTAGATAACTCAAATTGATTCATGAGATGTAATTTGTGCCATGGGATAGCTAATAAGTATTTTGAAGTTGTATAGACCCTCTATTGATATCATGTGTTAATCACTTTATTTTTTTATAAAAATTTAATGCACAAAACTAAAACAAATGCAATAGTATAATTCATATGCAACAAGTTATATGATAATTTTTTTTTTTTTTTTTTATAATTCTATCTTGAGAGTTGAGTGTTGCATGTACACTTTAAAAAAATAGAAATAATTGCAAACCACTATTTTTTGGGAGAAATTGCATATACACATTTTTTCAACTTTTTTTTAAACAAAAGATAGGAATATTATTACCAAAGAAAGAAGATACAAAGTCCTTAAATGGGATAGATATCTAAAGTAATGCTCAAAAGAGCTACAATAAATCTAAAGAGATAAATTCCCAAACTAATACAAAATAAAATAAAAGAAGAAAGTAAAAGCTCAAGACAACAATAACATTTGTAAGAGAAAAGATCAAACCAACGCTCCAAACCTAAAAAATAAACCTTCAAGATACTAAATAGGGAGATAAAAGAGAATAACATTAAAAGAGAAAAGTAAAAGGCTCAGTTAAGATCATCTCAAAGCAATAACATATGTGAACATCTGAACTTCCATAATAAGGGTTACAATCACATATAATGCTACCAGCCAAAAGAAGGAAAGAAAAA
The DNA here is from genome assembly GCA_021442155.1 of Cymbidium sinense. Classification (NCBI taxonomy): domain Eukaryota; kingdom Viridiplantae; phylum Streptophyta; class Magnoliopsida; order Asparagales; family Orchidaceae; genus Cymbidium; species Cymbidium sinense. Next base: position 79,710 of record JAKCPB010001632.1, read on the forward strand.
GTATCAAACTCATCACAACCAAAGCACCCCCGCCAAAGAAAAATAGCTATCAAGCACTATGACCTGATAAGACCAAAACAGAAATAGCAGGACACAAGGCCAACACAGCCAACCAAAGACAAACCACTACGAAGCGTAAAAGTAATATGACCAACTACTAAAGAGAACACCAACACCATAGAGTAAAACAAGAAAAAAGCAACACAAAGCTAAACCAACAACAAATGATCACCAAAAAATAACACCAAGAGAGAAAGGGAGGAAAAAGCATACCAAGATAGAGAGGAAAAGCAAACCAAGTCAAACCAACCGGTAAAAAAAAATAGCCAAGGCATATATGCTAAACAACAAAACAGACAAAAGAAAATGATGATTTATAAAATGAATCCTCATATTGGGAAGTGAAATCTGAACAATCAAAATTCTTCCTTAATATTGAAGAGAGGTGACCATTTAAGCAACGCATTTAAGTTAAAATAAAGTAGAACGGTGAGAGAATACACGAGAATAATCCAAATCATTAGTTAACTAAAACATGATGAGTATCAATCAAACCAATCAAGAAAGCACCAAAAATATAACTTAATTACTCTCTGCCATAATTTTAATGTATGACACATTAACTTAATTCCTCTACAATTTGCACACTATTGTGCATCACCTTTATTCTTAAATATAGGAACCAACAAATTCTTTCTCCACTCATCTCACATCTTTTAGACTTTAAAATAACATTAAAAGATTTGTAAGCTAAGAAATTTCTTGATCTCTAACATTTCCACATCTATTGGAATATCATCGTTCTCTTGTTTTTTTAGTATTTCATTTTCTTTAAAGCATCTCTAACTTGATTTACTAATGACGATAAAATAAATTTCTCTATTTTTGTTTAGGGTATTAAGGTTGCTAAAATCAATAGTATTTTAGATCATTTATTGAAAAGTGTATCAAAATACCTCATTCACCTATTTTTAATATCCTTTTCTAAGTAAAGTACTTTATAATTTTCATCCTTAATACATCTCACTTTAGCTAGATCTTTACTTCTTATATCTCTTTGGTTAGTTAATTTATACATATATCTTTCAGCTTCTTTGGTATCTAATCTATTATATAAATCACTAAAAGCTAAATTTTTTGCATCATATATTGCTTTCTTAGAATTTCTACATACCACTTTATATTTTTCCCAATTCTTCGAGTTTTTATATCTAAACCAAATTTTATAACAAAACACTTCTTATTTTTTATCTTTTCTTGCACATTATGACTCCACCACAAACTATTTTTATTAAAAAAAAGTTTTTCCTTTTGATTCTCCAAGCATATTTTTAGCAACTTGCTTAATTTCATTTGTTACTTTTCCCACATAATATTAGATTCCTTAAGAACATCTCAAATTCTAAGCTGTTGTTGCTTGCTCTTAAAAATATTTTTATTAGTGTTCTTTAAGTGTCCCCATCTAATCCAAGGAAAATAATTTAATTTATTTTTCATCTTTCAATATTTCATCTTAAAATCTAAGACTAATAATTGATGTTGGCTATTTAAACTTTTACTTAGAATAACCTTACAATATTTACAATCCAATATAATCCTACCTTCTTCATTAGTCACTCCAAATCCATAATCACCATGAATACTTTTAAAATCTTCTACCACTCTACCAACATGTCCATTAAAATCTCCTCCAATAAATAATTTTTCTTCAAGAGGTATCTTTTGTATTAATCCTCTAATTCATTCTAAAAATATTTCTTTTGAGCCTACATCCAAACTACTTGAGGAGCATAAACACTTATAACATTGATAATCTTTGTATCAACAATAATCTTTAAATATATAATTTTATCTCCATCTATTAATATTTATAACATTATCCTTTAAAATTTTATCTATAATCACACATACGCATTTCCAATTCGACTTTTACCAATATCAAAGTTTAAAACCTAAACTACAATCTCCTTGGCTTTCTCCCCAACCCATTTAGTTTCTTGAACACATAAAATATTTGTCTTCCTATGAACCAAAATATATATTAATTACATTAGTTTACTTGTAAGAGTATCTATATTCCAAGTTTCTAATCTAATTCTAGTTTCATGGACTAACTTATTTGCCTGCATCTATCCATAATGTGGAACCCTTGCTTATTTCGGGCATCAATCACGTGACCCTTGCACACTTTTCACTGTATTCAGGCCATACAATGCCTCACTTTCTAGGGATGCCCTAGCATTAACACAATGTTTTAAAGGATTCATATCATGATTATTTCGATAAGTTTTATCTTTGCATCACTCAAACCCTCCACTTTTTTATATCTTGGGACCGACAATAGTAGTTTTGTGAACTGAAATTATCATTAAATTAACATTTTGAGCTTAATCTATAGATATGTATGAAGGTACAGACAATTCTAGTATTTATTGAAGCCTTTTAGAATTATCTTTTAGTTTTTTTTCCTTATTTGTTTTGAAAGATTTAGGGCTCAATTTGGGTGAACTTATCTTTATGGAAGAATATTTTCTTGTATGCTTTATCTTATATCATGTGACTTTCTCAAATTAGGTGTCTTCCCGAACAATCTATACAATTTTTATATTAAATAACAGTATGGATCCCAATCTATTATAGAAAGTAGCACGACAACCTTCATAGAAATAACACTTAAACAACCAAATAAAACTTGATTCATTGCATCATCAAGATAATCACGCATAATTATATGAATTATATTTAATATTGAATTTCAATAACACTGAACCAAACAACCATTAAAGATACCTGATTACAGGAAACTTTGGGTGAATCCTTGAGTTGTGGGACTCTACATCCACTAATACAATTATTAACCACTCGAACAAGACAACGTGAACTCAAAGATACAAAGATTATGATCTTTATAAATTTTAATAAAGACTTGGAAGGCTGACGGAAGAGTGGAACATGAAATTTAGAAAAAAATTTTTTTTTTTCTGGTGAAAAATAACATGGAAGAAATTTGAGAAGATACATCAAATCAAAGTATTAAAGTTCATAGCTTGGATCTTCAAACTTATGGATATATTTATATCTAATAATGATTTAAATCTATCGAAAAGACTTGAAAATACTCTTACCTTCCTCAGGGAAACTGAAAGCTTTCATGATTTCTGGAAGAAAGGGAAGCCGAAGAGGGAATTTATCAAAAAAAGTTTATCAAAAGATAAGATTTTGTGAAGTTCTTATTTTTGGGATTTTGAGAGATCCAACTTAGAATTTAAAATGATGAACTAATAAGTGAAACCTTTTAATTTCTTCTAAAATCATCTCATATTTTAAGTTTAAGAAAAAAATATAAATGTAAAAGTCGTGGGATGACAATTATTAGATAGTTCTGCATATAAAATTGGTCTTTTGAAGAAGCATATTTGTAAAACATTTATATCTAATTTAGCAGGTTTATTTTGTCACCTATCCATTATGTATTTTATTATGGGCTATTTGGGATCAATTTTATTATATGTTTTTTTTTTATTTTGTATTATTTTAAAATATATATTTATTTGATATATTTTTTATAAAGTTTATTTTCTATTTTAAAATAAATAATATTATTTTAAAACACTTAAAATAGTTTTAAATATTTTGAGTGTTTTCAAAATAATAATAATCATCAAATATGTTTTAATTTGAGACAAAATATAAATAAAATAAAATAAAAATATAAAATAAAAGTGATCTCAAATAGCCCCAAGGGGTTGTTTGGGATTTATGCTAATTTTAAAAATATCTTTGTTTGATGTATTTTTTTATATTTTTTTTATTTTTATTTCAAAAATAAATAATATTTTTTAAAAATATATTTAAAATAGCTTTTAGATATTTTGAGTATTTTAAAATAATAATACCATCAAAATATATTTTACTTTAAAAATAAAATTATAAAATAAGAAATAAAAATAAAAGTAATCCCAAATATCCCCTTTTTTTCTTTGAAAACCTTTTATTAAGAGATTATTTGGGATCAATTTTACTTTATTTTATTTTTATAAATATATTTGTTTAATATATTTTTATGTTTTTATTTTTTAATTTTAAAAATAGTTAAAATAATTTTAGATGTTATAAGTACTTTTAAGAACAAGTATTATCATTAAATATATATTATTTTAAATTAAAATCTAAATAATATAAAATAAAATATAGAAAAATAACAAAAGTGATCCCTAAAGGCTCTGAGAAAAATATTTATTGATTGGTAGTGAATATTAATAAATAAATAAAAGTAATTGTTGTGGTCTCTTTATGTATTCCTCAATAATTATTTTATTGTAACTTTATTTTTAGAAGATTTAAGTACATGTCATTATATATATATATATATATATATATATATATATATATATATATATATATATATATATATATATATATATATTATATATATATATATATATACATATATATATATATATATATAATTTTTTATACATGAGAAAGTATATTGACTTCAAGAAAAATTATAATAGTGCTGTTTTTATGTGATATTAAAAAATTATTTGTTATTTATATAACTATTAAATTTTATATATTAGATATATAAATTGATAAAAATTTAATTTATCAAAGATTCAAGAAAATTAGTTTAGAAGAAAACCATAAAGACTTAGCCCATTGGTTGCGTCGCTAAAGCTAACTTACACAAATACGATCATTAGATGGGTGGGTTGAACATGATAAATTGAGTTGATATTATAAAATTATTGCTTAATTTCAACCCAAATAATAGTTGGTCTCATTTCTTTTGGCATGAGCCCAAGCTTTGTATGAGTTAAGTCAAGCTTGCTTGGCTCAAATCAATTTAAATGTACTTAAAAATTTTGGATGGTTTCTTATATGATTAAATCAAGTGGAAAATATATATGAATAACTACAACCTAAAAATATAATAAAGTTAATCGTGTTGCGATAATTTCATGGGTTTATGCCTATATTATTCAAATTTAACTTTTGATCATTCCAAATTGATCGATTCAAATGAATATTATGGTCCATGCCCAATCTAGTTCACCAACAACTATGTCAATCACAAGTGGAATGGACAGTAATTGAACTTTTATGCCTATTATCAAAGTTAGACGATGATTCAAATACACATACACATCCAATCTTAGCCTAGTGGTTGAGAGCTTAATGTCATGAGTTAGTTGTGCAACTTTAGCACCTCCTCTTAATGCTAAGTTAACCTTTCCCACACATGCCGTAGAACACTTACACAAAGATGGAAAGAGAAAGATATAAGAGAGATGCACAAGGCTTAAACATTAGTTTCTTAAGGGCTCCCATAAGTTGGTTACAAATGAGAGGGAATGTTCTATTTATAGCTCTCCTCCCATATACAAAACATTCTAAAATACACTACATCATTCATGTGTTTGGATTCTCTAGAATACTCTACATAATTCCTATACATCTACTCTAATCTAAAGAGTTTTAGATACTCCTAGTCATTTCACAAATATTTAAACTATTTAGAACATTCTAGAATATTATCAATTATTCTTGATATATCTAGAAGGTTTTAAAGAATTATAGAAACTTCTAGAATATTCTTGAAACATCTAAAATATTCTAGTAGCTTATAGAATCTTCTAGACAAATCTAGACTTATGTAGAATCATTGAATCTTTAAACATCATGTGAGTCCACTTTAATATGATTCGATAGAATCTTTTGGCCATATTTTGATGTCACATCCATAGGATTTTGCCAAACCTTTTGGCCCAACTTTAGGGTGTAGCATCTAGCTTTCAATTAAGATATCTTGGATTAAAGTTTACAAATAAATTCACTCAAGTCCCCAAAACAAGTATATAATACTTGTTCAACAAATCTTACATATTTTACATAAGTAATCTCTTTAGCATAAGATCAATTTGAATGTTTTGTCATTCTAACTCTCACCCTCCGTTATTTATCTCTTTAGAGCAAAATAATTAATGCATAAAATTATGCGCGCTCTCTCTCTTCTCTCTCTCATATAAATGAATAAAATAAACTTATTTTTATAATAAAATTAATAACACTAAAAATGTAAAACAAAATATTAAGAAAATTAAAGAGAGATAATTTTAAAATTTTGTTAGTTCTTTTATATAGAAGTCATTAAAATTAATACTTTTAAGTATATTTTACATCATTAATTATTAATTCGATTAAAAAAGTTGATAAATTGAAATCGACTCAATTTCGTTCTTATAGTTGATTCGTGATATACTTTGCTATATGATCATATTTTCTTACAAGGCTAATGATAGATGAAAATAAAGGTGCATGTGAGCGACGATTTTATAATATTAGACATCGAGCGTGCTTAGATTCAAATTCCAACCCAATCCCACGGCTTCTTTCCAATTTGTCAATTTAGCACTACAAAGACTCCATCACTTTCTTCTCACATTTTCTCTCTCTCTCTCTCTCTCTCTCTCTCTCTCTCTCTCTCTCTCTCACACACACACACACACACACACACACACACAATCACCTAAGCAAGAATTTCTTTCTCCCCCCACGAGGCCACTTGTGATTCTTCCTCAAGCCATGGACGTTTTGTTACCTAGTAACAAGAAATTTGTGAAGCCTAAGTCCTCAAGAAGGAGTTCAAATATCAAAATCAGGCCTTTCACAAAATCAGAGAAAACTGAGAATCCTCCTCAAATTACTATTTTCAGAGTGGACAACCATGCATCGGTTATTTTACATGATCAAGCGAACGGGTATCCTGTCCTTCTCTAAATCTTCATTTGTAATAGATAATGAGGTAAGGGTTTTAGTTAGTTTATGTCAAGGGGCAAAATCACCTTTCTTGTTCTATGATTTAGTTTCGGTGTTGTGCTTTGACGATAGGGTTTCTTGATCTAGCTTGTTTTTAAAGAAGGATTTAAGGCAAGATTTAGTTTATCTTATAAATATGGAATTCATAAATCTTACATTGAATAATAATATTTGTTTGGTAGTCAACATCTTTAGCATGAGATGCAAGAGTATTTACTAAATCCTATACCTTCAAATCGATAGCAGATTAAATCCAATATTTTGGCCAAATATAACTGAATTACGGACTTAAGAAAATCTAAAAGACTAGTCGATTATTTTTTACGATATATAGTGTAAATCGAATAGTTCTACAAACTAAAGAGACCGTTAGGCTAATGGAATTACGGAAATTGCTTTGTTTTTCCGTTTATTTGTTGCAACCTTCAACAATTTGATTAGTTTGAATGGCTTGAAAATATGATATAGGATGTCTTTTGGCAAATGTCATAGCATCTATTCGTTAGATGATACATCAATATGCTTTTCTACATAAGATGAAAAATTATTATTATTTTGTAGCACAACAAATAAAAATGGTTGAACAACAACAACAACAACAACAACAACAAAAACAACAATCCTTAATCCCACTAGGTGGGGGCTACATGAATCCTTCATCTCCATTGTGTCCTATTATATGTCAAATTCTCATTTAATTCAAGTATACTAAGATCATTTTTTACATCTTAATTAAGTCTTTTTAGGTCTACCTCTACTTTCTTAACATAAGGCAAATCTAATGCATCTACTCTCTAATCGTCATCCCCGATGCTTTATGTGGCCAAACCATCTAAGGTGACTCTCCCTAATCTTATCTACCATTGGAGCTACTCCAACTTTTTCCTAAACATACTCATTTTGCAATTATGTCCATGAAGAATGCCCTCAAGGAGAGGCTTTACCTCATGGGCAAAGAGTTTACTCATGCTCTCATTTTGCTCATAGCAACCGTCTAGTATATAAGTATCTTTGAGACTGTTAGGTCCATAAATGAAAAAAAGTTCTATCAATGACATTATAAACCTTTCATAATTTTGATTGTTCTTGTTCAAAAATAGTTCAACAAGAACAATCAAAATTATGAAAAAACTTTTAATGTTTAACTTTTTTTTTTTCATTAAATCTCAAATATTTCTTCTGATTCTATGAGAAATAATGCACTCTTGAAATGGCATTCTTCATGAGATAATTGATGTGTTACTCATGGTATTCAAGGAAGTGGAAAAACCCAATTGATTACGGTTTGTTATATTACTTATCTTGATCATCTATATTTATATGCCTTGTGTATTTATAAATGCTTCTACATTTCATATGCTTTATCTTCAATGGAGACTCCTGGTCAGATTTTGTGAAATCTTCTCTTATTGAAAAAAGTGGGTGGCTCCATGACTACATCATGTCATAAAATTTATAATGATCATATATATGATCTCTTGGATCGTAAAGAGCAAGAGGTCCAGATTTTAGAAGATTCTGAAAAGGCAATTCAACTAAAGGGGCTTTCTAAGGTGACATCAAAATTTTCAGCAAAATAGTTATCTGGTATGAACATCAAAGTTATTACCCAAGTACTTTGCTTAATTTTATTTAAATTCCTTTTTGATCCAGAAATCACTCTCAGATTTCAAGAACTACTATTTTCACATAAGCAAGCAGTGTAATCTTCCAAAGAAGGTTGAAAATGATGTCAAAGTCAAAAGACATAAAGGCTTGATCATGTATGTTACCTCAATTGATAAAGAATCAAAAGTTTCTCACATTGGAAAGCTAAACTTCATGGAGTTGGCAGGTAAAAATTTTGCTCATATTTTTCTTGTTGAAATCAAGATACGAGAAAGTTCAAAAGAGAACTGATGGAAAAGCTCATTATCTGATTGCATCAAAATTAACAAGTCATCTATGCATTGCACATGTTGAGTGCAATAAATGGTGATAAATCATACATTCCATAGCGAGAAACAAAATTAACTAAATTGTTGCAAGATTTTTATGCCGCATAAACAATGTTGTGCGATAACATGTTTTGAGCTCATACTTTTTTTCTCGGTTCAATGTCGTAAATACTTCAAATGGTTCTTGATTAACACATGCTTATTTAAGGCAGAGTCCCAATTTATGCCCTCAAATTTTTCCTGTGATTAGCTTAGCTTCCAGATCATGCCAATTTGTCATAGACAAAGGCATGACCTTCGTACCATTAAAGAATCTAGAAGATATTTTCCATCAAATTATCTATTGGTGGAATTCATCCATTAGATAAAACAATGCATAGAATTTATCAATTGGGATCAAGGAAAGTATATCCCCAACTAAAGGAAGGTATGATCTTTGAATTTTACTAGGCTCTTGCTGGGACAACTGTTTCATATTAATAGTTTCTATAATATAATCATGATTTGTCATAATTAACAAATTGTTCCCTATATAGATTCCAAAGTCATGGTAGTAGTCAAAAATCCACTCCATCTCCATGTTGTTCAAAGGAAAGGTATGAGATATACATGGATATTAATATTTTAAATAAAAAATAACATTTGATCATTGTATATTTTCTTTTATTTCTACATAAAGTTAATTAATGTAGCTAGTCCCCTTATGAAAACTCAGAATCTGGAAAACATATGCAATGAAGAGGTATTAGTCTAAGTTGCGATTCATTTTGCTTCAATACTTATATAGCTTGCATAATTTTTAGAATATATTATCATGTAAATTATTGATCATAAAAATAGATGGGTATAATAGTTTTTATTTTATTTTTTTCAATTAAAGCAAAGTAAATTTATATGTAATGATTTAAAATTATCATAAACACAACCTAGCAATATGTGGGACACTTTTCTTGTTTTAGATGGTTCTATTTTTAAATTTTTTGAACTCAAATTATAATGAAATATTATTCTTTGTATGCATGGATTATTATTATTTTTCTCAATGAAATAATTTTTATGGTGTAATCTTGAGCTTAATTAATGTATGATGGTGATGGTTCCAATGTTGCTTCAATTTCTAGTGCATTGAAATTGGTATTATTTTACTACACTTAAAACTAAGTTTCAACTTGAAATCTTTCTATTGTAAGATATTTTTAGCTTAATTGGTTTTATGTAGAAAAACTCAACAATGGCTATAATCACAGGCTCATCCATGACCAAAAAGGTAGGATATTGTTAGTTCCTTTCATGTTTGTTAAAGAATGATAATTCAACTTTGAATTTCAAAATCATATATGAATTGAAGTTATATGATCCTTTTAACTATAATGTAAATGTTCATATGACTCTTGAGAACAACTCTTATTCAAGTTTATGCACATGTATTAAAATTTGTCTTTATTTTCAAAGGATGTCTCTATACCGGTTGATCATATTCAACAAAGTGTCAATAGTCCTCTTTCAATTGACATGAAGTTATCTAATGGTATAGAAGGTATGCTAAATATTTTTCTAGATAAGATGTAGATGTGACCATGTAGATGATGAACATGTGAGAAGATTTCCATAGCAAACACGTGTGAAGACTTAGATAATTTAGTATAATATTTATTTTTCATATAAAATTTCATTCATCTAGAAAGAGCCCTCATCTCTCAAAATAGAGATTATTTTTGTGAGTTGAGTGTATACAATAAAAATTCAAATATTTTTCTTTGATTTGACAAATGTTAATCATAAAGTAAGGTCATGTTTGAGATCAATTTTATTTTTTATTTTATTTTATTTCAAAATAAAGCATATTTTATGATGATAGTTGTTTTTAAAAACACTCAAAATATCTAAAAGTTGTTTTGAGTGTATTTATAGACTTTATTTATTTTAAAAAATTTTAAATAAACATACTAATATTTAAGAATAACATCAAAATAAAAATATAAAATATAAAACAAATTGATCCCAAATAGGCCTTAAATTATCATATTTAAATTGCATGCATGAACTTAAGTATTTTTATCTCCCTTATCGAAGGAGGACCAATTGGGCTCATCCAAAGTGATCTAATTACAATTAACATTGAAAATAGAAGAATAGAGCGTTCATCTGATGAAAAATGAGAGGAGAAAATGGAGCACCTCCACAAAGCGACGAGGAGTTCTTTATAAGGTACAATAATTTCCTGAACTATCTGTAGCTTCAATTTTATCAAAAGCTTATCTTTTTTCCATTGCAGTATATTAAAAATGTTCAATCAGCCTCTACAAGATGTGTGACAGATGAATAGGTATTATGCATCCAATTAATTTATTAAATTTTAAGCTATTTTCTTAAGTTTTTTGGGGGGACAGATCTTCTGGACATTCTATTACTATGCAAAAACTCTGTTTAGTCCCCCAAGTTTTCACTAAGGGAATTAATAAGTGCTTTTGTAATTTTGTCTCTACTGAACTTTGATTTTTGAGAGAAATGTTATTAATTTCTTTAATTTTTGGTTTGAACTATGGAGTATTAATGTAACATTGTTACCATTGTGGAATTATCCTTCTATTAAGTTACTTTGTCCCAGTATTTAATATTCATCAATAAACATGGTGTGCCTTATTTTATCTATTTTGTGAGCGACTTCATCCCTCTTTTGAACAAACATGCTTTTCTTTGTAATGCAACAAATGAAACCAACAACCTCTCTTTATACTAATCGACTTATCTTATTTCATATATCTTTTTTTTACCGAGAAAATTTTAATTCTATCACTACCCTAAACCTTCATCTATTCACAAGTTGCCTCAATCTTTGATTGTATTACTACTATATATGATCATGCAATAAATTTAAGAACCTTTGAAGTAATTAGTACATATTTTAATCATTAAAAAATTAATTTTATCAACTAAATCAGCAAAAATTAATAACAAATGATCTCCAACCCATTGTTTGAGGAGGTTTTTCTGAGGTTTCTTCAAGGAACAAGATGACCAAAGCTTCAATATGTATGGCACTTCGATAGTCTCCCTTGTTTTCCTCTAAGCATTTCTTGAGCTTTGATGTATGCAGACAATTTCTTCATGCCATTATTTCCATCTCTTTCCTCCATTCTGACCAAAAAACAAGCTGAGAGAGAAAGTTAGGATGCGAGTTTAAGGTTTATTTTACATTCAAAACAATCCACGTGTGCATATGTTTCATTGTAAACACCAAAAAAGGTCTTTTCAGCTTAAATTTTTCAAAATGATAGATTTGTCTCAAATCAAGCCTACATTAATGCCTTTTGATTTTGATTTGTGCAACTTGAAAATCAGATTTGATAGTCTGAGATAAATATAACCTCATTACAAACTCATTGATACATGTACAAGGTTATTAAAAACTTATACCAACTATTATATATTGTTAATGTTAAAAATTAAATCATTTTTACAATGTGGGAGAGAAGAAACAAAAAGATTAGTAGATAACTCAAATTGATTCATGAGATGTAATTTGTGCCATGTGACTAATAAGTATTTTGAAGTTTATAGACCCTCTATTAGATATCATGTGTTAATCACTTTATTTTTTTATAAAAAATTCAATGCACAAAAACTAAAACAAATGCAACAACTCATATAGTCACTAATAGAATTGTTTTACTACATAAAGGCTCTAAATAGAGTTATATGATAATTCTATTTTTATTTTATTTTATTTTATTTATACTTATTCAAATGCAGAGAGTTAGTTGCATGTACACCAAAATAAAAAATAATAGAAATGTTCCTCAAAGAAGGAAAGAAAAACATCAAAGTCATCACAACCAAAGCACCCCACCAAAGAGAAACAACTATCAAGCACTACTGATACCACCAAAGCGAACGACATAAGGCCAACCATACCAAAAGACCATTACCAAGCGAAAGTGTGACCAACCACTAAAAGAGAACACCAACACACAAAAAGTAAAAAGCACAACCCAAAGCTAAACCAACAACCAAAGATCACCAAAAAAACACACCAAAATAGACCAAGGCGAGAGGAAAAACAATACAAAGTCAAACCAACCCAAAAAAATAGCCAAGGCATATATGCTAAACAATAAAGCACCAACCAAAAGAAAATGATGATTTATAAAATGAATCCTCATATTGAAATCAAACAGAACAATCAAAATTCTTCCTTAATATCAAGAGGAGACCATTTAAGCAATTGCATTTGTAGTTAAAATAAAGTAGGAACAATGAGAGCATACGAAATAATCCAAATCATTAGTTAACTAAAACATGATGAGTATCAATCAAATCGATCAAGAAAGCCAAAGCTTAAGATTATGAAAAAAAGAATGAATGTTATCGAGATTAGACCTTCAAAGCAAACTTCCCAACCATAAATTCATAAGATTTAGCAAGCTTTTCAACATCCAAATCAACACATAACCAATGGCACTCCTTTAAAAAAGTCGAAAGAATATCAAAAGACTCACCGGCTAACATCCTTACCAAGTAAGCACATCTTTAATGGATTTTGAAGTCGATGAGCTATTATGAGAAACCCCAAAACTTGATGCCCTAATGGGAATATCAATTTGGAGGTTTACCCAAGGATTAGTGTTTATCGTAACCATAAAGAAGATGAAGCATATTTGTGAGCGGTCAAAGGCTGAACAAACCCTTGGAATAAGAAGAAATCTACACAAAGTCTCAAAATCCCTAGTCGGGACGCAAGAAGGGAACCAAGAATCACCAAAGACGAGAGAGAAAGATGAGGTGGAGATACTTTTTTTTCATTTTCCATTTTCCAATTTTCATTTTTTTTTCATTTTTTCATTTTCATTTCCATTTTCATTTTTCATTTTTCATTTTTCATTTTCATTTTTCATTTTTCATTTTTTTTTCATCTTCCATCTTCCATCTTCCATCTTCCATTTTTCGTTTTTTATTTTTCAAAATGCAGTGTTCCAGCCCCCAATAAAGACTTAGGGATTTACAAAGGTGCGAGCGTATAATATATCTGATCTATGGGTAAATAATACAAGATAAAGATGGATGAAAAGCCCCAAGGATTTAAGTGTGTTTGGAAGATGATATTTTAACAAAAGCTTTGAAAGAAACAACCATAAAAAATATGACTCCAATTATAGCGTTTGTACATAACCAGAATCCTCTCCAACAAACCTTAATAGAAACAAGACTATTTTTATTACACATGTAGGAATATACACTCACTAAATCATACTAGTGTTATTGTAGACTGATCTAGTTCAGATATTAATGATGCTCTTTGGTGATTGACAGAAATAGAAGCAAAAAAATAGTGGATTCTAGATTTGAAAATACAACTAGGGCTCTTACCTTCCGGGAAACTGAAAGCGCTCAGGGTTTTCTGGAAGAAAAGGGCGATCTTAGTGGCGAATTATCAAAAAAAATGTTTCTATCAAAAGATAAGATTTTGTGAAGTTCTTATTTTGGGATTTTGAGAGATCCAACTTAGAATTTAAAATGATGAACTGATAAGTGAAACTTTTAATTTCTTCTAAAAATCATCTCATATTTTAAGTTTTAAGAATAAATAAATAAATGTAAAAGTTGTGGGGTGACAATTATTAGATAGTTCTGCATATAAAATAGGTCTTTTGAAGAAACATATTTGTAAAACATTTATATCTAAGTTAAGAGGTTTATTTTGTCACATATCTATTATGTATTTTATTATGGGCTATTTGGGATCAATTTTATTATATGTTTTTTATTTTTATTTTTATATTATTTTTAAAAATATATTTATTTGATATATTTTTTTATAAAAGTTTATTTTCTATTTTTAAAAATAAATAATATTATTTTAAAAACACTTAAAATAGCCTTTTAAATATTTTGAGTGTTTTCAAAAATAATAATAATCATCAAATATGTTTTAATTTGAGACAAAATATAAATAAAATAAAAGTGATCTCAAATAGCCCCTAGGGGTTGTTTGGGATTTATGCTAATTTTAAAAATATCTTTGTTTGATGTATATTTTTATATTTTTTATTTTTATTTCAAAAATAAATAATATTATTTTTAATCAATTTTACTTTATTTTATTTTCTAAATATATTTGTTTAATATATTTTGTATTTTTATTTTCATTTTTAAAAATACTTAAAATAATTTTAAATGTTATAAGTACTTTTAAGAACAAGTATTATCATTAAATATATATTATTTTAAATTAAAATTTAAATAATATAAAATAAAATATAGAAAAATAACAAAAGTGATCCCTAAAGGCTGTGAAAAAAAATTTATTGATTTGTTAGTGAATATCAAAAATAAATAAAAGTGATTGTTGTGGTCTCTTTATGTATTCCTCAATAATTATTTTATTGTAACTTTATTATTAGAAGATTTAAGTACATGTCACACATTATATATATATATATATATATATATATATATATATCATTTTTTTATACATGAGAAAGTATATTTGACTTTAAGAAAAATTATAATAGTGGTATTTTTATGTGATATTAAAAAATTATTTGTTATTTATATAACTATTAAAGTTTATGGAATAGATATATAATTTAATAAAAATTTAATTTATCAAAGATTCAAAAAATTTAGTTTAGAAGAGAACCATAAAGACTTAATTCATTGATCGCGTCACGTCATTTGATTGTTTTTTTAATTGTAACCCTCTAATTCTCTCTCTCTCTCTCTCTCTCTCTCTCTCTCTCTTAACTAATTCAATGAATTTGAGCACAATGTTACAATAAGTCTACTCATTTATTATAAAGGAATAAAATGAGATTTCAAATAAACTTATTTTTATAATAAAATCAATAACACTAAAAATGTAAAACAAAATATTAAGAAAATTAAAAGAGATAATTTTAAAATTTTGTTAGTTCTTTATATATAAATCATTAAAATTAATACTTTTAAATATATTTCACATCATTAATTATTAAATTAATTGATCAAAAAGTTGACAAATTGAAATCGACTCAATTTCATTTTTAATTTAGATTTTGATCTAATATACTTGTGAAGTTATATGATATATGAAAATAGAGGATGATATATAAAAAATGAGGAGGGACGATTTTATAACCTATGATCACAAGAGCGTGCTTAGATTCAAATTGAACATAACCCAATCCATAACAGCTTCTTTCCAATTCTGATATCAACAGACACTCCATCACTTTCTTCTCAGACATTTCTCTCTCTCTCTCTCTCTCTCTCTCTCTCTCTCTCTCTCTCTCTCTCTCTTAACTAATTCAATGAATTTGAGCGCAATGTTACAATTTTAAGCCTACTCATTTATTATAAAGGAATAAAATGAGATTTCAAATAAACTTATTTTATAATAAAATCAATAACACTAAAAATGTAAAACAAAATATTAAGAAAATTAAAGAGATAATTTTAAAATTTTGTTAGTTCTTTATATATAAATCATTAAAATTAATACTTTTAAATATATTTCATATCATTAATTATTAAATTAATCGATTAAAATTGATAAATTGAAATCGACTCAATTTCATTTTAATTTAGATTTTGATGATATACTTGTGAAGTATATGATATATGAAAATAGAGGATGATATATGAAAATAATGAGGACACGATTTTATAACTTTGTCCATAGCGTTAGATTCAAATTCAGTGATAACAATCCCTAACGGCTTCTTTCCAATTCATATCAAGAGATGCATCACTTTCTTCTGACATTTCTCTCTCTCTCTCTCTCTCTCTCTCTCACACACACACAATCACATTTACAAAATTTCTTTCTCCCATGCAATACCTCACGACTTACTTGTGATTCTTCCTCAAGCCATGGACGTTTTACCTGAATAACAACAAATTTGTGGCTAAGTCCACAAGAAAGTTGAATAATGCAAAATGCCTTTCAAATCAGAAGCTACTAGAATCCTCCTCAAATTACTATTTTGGACAACCATGGATGGTTATTTTGCATGATCAAGCGATATCTGTCCTTCTCTAAATCTTATTTGTAATAGATAATGAGGTAAGAGTTTTTGTTAGTTTATGTCACTAAAATCAATCTTTTCTTGTTCTGAGTAGTGAATCTTGATTTAGTTTCTGTGGGTTTGACGATGGTTTCTGATCTAGCGGCTGTTTAGGTGCAAGTAGGATTTAAAGCAAGATTAGTTTATCTTATAAATATGGATTTCATAAATCTTAATGCTGAATAATAATATCTGCTTTGGTAGTCAACATCTTTAGTATGAGATGCAAGAGTATTTACTAAATCCTATACCTTCAAATCGATATGGATTAAATCCAATATTTAGGCCAAATATAACTGAATTTTGGACTTAAAAAAAATCTAAAAAGACCAGTCAGATGATTTTACCTGATATACAGTGTAAAGACTTGAATATTTCTTCAAACTAAAGAGACCGTTAGGCTAATGGAATTACGGTGGAAATTGCTGTTTTTCCAGTTTTATTTGGTGCAACCTTCTACAATTTGATTAGTTTGAATGGCTTGAAAATATGATATAGGATGTCTTTTGCTTGGCAAATGTCATAGCATCTATTCTGTTAGATGATACATCAATATGCTTTTCTACATAAGATGAAAAATTATTATTTTTGTAGTACAAGAAACAAAAATGGTTGAACAAGAACAATCAAAATTATAAAAGGTTTGTAATGTCATTGATAGAAATTTTTTTTCATTTATGCACCTGACAGTCTCAAAGATACTAATGTACTAGACGGTTGCTACGAGCAAAATGAGAGCACGAGTAAAATTTTTGCCCATGAGGTAAAGCCTCTCCTTGAGGGCATTCTTCATGGAGATAATTGCTGTGTTATTGCATATGGTGTTCAAGGAAGTGGATAAACCCAATTGATTCTGATTTGTTATATTACTTATCTTGATCATCTATGTTTATATACCTTGTGTATTTGCATAAATGCTTCTACATTTCATGTGTTTTATCTTCTTATTAAATAAGTAGGGATCTATGGAGACTCCTGGTCTTGCAATAATGGAATTTTGTGAAATCTTCTATTGAAGAAGTAGGTGGCTCCATGACTATATCATATTATGAAATTTATAATGATCACATATATAATCTATTTGATCGTAAAGAGCAAGAGGTCCAGATTTTAGAAGATTCTGAAAAGGCAATTCAACTAAAGGGGCTTTCTAATGTGACATCGAAATTTTCAACAAAATCGTTATCCGTGGTATGAACATCAAAGTTATTACCCAAGTACTTTGCTTAATTTTGTTTAAATTCCTTTTCGATCCTGGAAATCACTCAGATTTGAGAACTACTATTTTCACATAAGCAAAGGTAATCTTCCAAAGAAGGTTGAAAATGATGTCAAAGTCAAAAGTCATAAAGGCTTGATCATGTATGTTACCTCAATCGATAAGGAATTAAAAGTTTCTCACATTGGAAAGCTAAACTTCATGAAGTTGGCAGATAAAAATGTAGATTACTTAGTTCTCAGCCACTTGTTTTGTTCTTAAGTTTTTCTCATGATTTTCTTGTTGAAATTAGGATACGAGGAAGTTCAAAAGAGAACTGATGGAAAAGCTACTTTATCTGACTGCATCAAAATTAACAAGTCGCTCTATGAATTGCACAATGTTGTGAGTGCAATAAATGGTGATAAATCATACATTACATACCGAGAAACAAAATTAACTAGATTGTTGCAAGATTTTGCAAAACAATGCTTTCTTGATAACATGTTTGGTGAGCTCATACTTTTGTCTCGGTTCAAGTTGTAAATACTTCAAATGGTTCTTGATTAACACAAGTTCATTTAAAGGCGAGTCCCAGCTTTATGCACTCAAACATTTCTGTGGCTTAGCTTCGTGATCATGCCAATTTGTCAATAGACAAAGGCATGACCTTACAAGTAAGAAAGAATCTAGAAGATATTTTTCATCAAATTCTTCTATTGGTGGAATTCATCCATTAGATAAAATAATGATAAAGCAGGGAATTTATCAATTGGGATCAAGCAGAAAGAGGATCATGGAAAGTATATTCCCATCTAAAGGAAGGTATGATCTTTGAATTTCACTAGGCTCTTGCTCAGGCAACTGTTTCATGTTAATAATTTATGTAACATAACTATGATTTGTCATAATTAACAAATTGTTCCCTATAATTAACAAGAAGTACCGGATTAAAGGTGATCACAAATATGGTTTGTAGTGATTTCATCATACATGACTTTTTTAAACTTATTTTTATTTCAATTTTTTGTTTTGTCATTGAAATCATTGGTGCGATGAATGTTTGGATTTCTTAAATAGTGCAAGCAAGTGAGTATTATCATCCTTTGTTTAACCTACTTTTAATATGTAAATGTGTAGTTATAATATTATGATAGACATTTACTTTCTTTTAATGAGAAGTTATCACTTCTATGTTGTTGATGAACAAATATTTTAAATCAAAATTTACCTCTTGTTTGTTTTTCTCATTATTACTTTTATTCATATTACTTTGATGAGATAATTTCTTATTTTTATACTTGCATGTTTGTTTACTTCAATACAAATTCTACAAGTCAAAATGTGCGAACATAACAAAATTGATGGAACTACGAATGTGATACTACGTGAATCACAGTTGAAATACTCAAATTATCATCAAAATTAATTAAAATGACATATGATCACAAAACAGATTGTGCCATTTTGTCCATAAATTGAAATCACTTTGAATATACATCCATATTGACTTGAGTTGCCACGTAAAGAATTTTGTTGAAAGTCCACCTATTTCGAGGTAATGACACACAAATCGACAAAGAAGTCACTTAACACTTGTCCCATCAATGCCCTAGTCCATGTCGGATGGTAGGTTGCCACATAACTTATCCCACTCCCATGCAGCTTGTCAAAATAATAATACCATGGCTCACTCCATGTGACAACTATCCTCACACTCTATCTGTCATTTAGTAGTTTCACTCAAATCTTGAACCCCTTCTAGACTCCAAACTTACCTTGAACTCTACCAATTACTCTCAGAGGTATAACACTCAAGACTACTTTTGGCTCCTTTATTATTCTCACTCTAGACCATTTCCTCACTGAGGAGTACTCCTCATTAGATCTCTACTTTAACTCGTATCTTCTCTTACTAATCCAACTCTCCACTTGACTTTACTCTCCACTTGTCAAAATGAGATTCGTACTCAAAAAACTTTAATCACCAAATATAATCTGACTCTCACTCACTGATTCTACTCTTGCTAATTATATTTTTTTCTCTACTTGTCGATTACTCTTCACGGGACTCTACTCTCCACTTGAGTATACTGCCGCTTGCCAAATACTCTATGTACTGCTTATTCACTCCTTACTTGGTTGAAGCCCTCTCAACTTCTAGCCCTACTTCCCAACATCCACTTCTCTCCTCCTTAAGAATTGTGCCATATGCTATTTGTGTGATATGTATAAAATGCACAACTGAACCTTAAACTTGATTATGCATATTTGGTGTGACATAAATGTTCACACTTTTCTTAGCATTGGAAAGGAAATCTTGACACCTATTCATCCATGATGGGATAATTAATTATGATTGTCATTTTATTTTTTTTTTTTTTCCCACCCTCTAATCTCCAATGTTGACATCTCACTTGAAGCCCTCACTTCTAGTCAACATCCACTTCTCTCCTCCTTAAGAATTGTGCCATATGCTGATTTGTGATATGTATAAAATGCACAACCAACCCTTAAACTTGATTAATATATTTGTGACAGTAGAATTGCTCACACTTTTCAAGATTATAAAGGAAACTATATCCACGTGACATAGCAAAGCCCCTCACACACTCTTTTCTTAGCATGGGGATAATTATAAATTATGAATTTGTGCATGTATTCTATGCATATTTTTTTTGGTATGGTGGAATCAGTCGTGATCTCACCCACCACCATGCTAAACTCAGAAATCTTATGAAAATTCCTAAATATGCAAATAATGCTAAACTTGAGATGATTAAATGAAATTCAACATCTAAAGTTTAAAGCATAATTCACTCAATCCACCTTTAAATATTCATCGGTGATAAATTAAAAAATTATAACTTACAAGAGTCAACATCAAGCAAGTGTACTATTATATTCACATCAAATAATCTCATACTAATAAGATGGCTTGTGTCATCTCACATAATTTAGTCTGAATTCATATGCATTACAATCAGTCTTGACTGTGGTTTGGCCTCTCAATAACCTTACTATATTACAATCATG
Organism: Cymbidium sinense; assembly: GCA_021442155.1. Classification (NCBI taxonomy): domain Eukaryota; kingdom Viridiplantae; phylum Streptophyta; class Magnoliopsida; order Asparagales; family Orchidaceae; genus Cymbidium; species Cymbidium sinense. The sequence continues at coordinate 100,748 of JAKCPB010001632.1, forward strand.
ACGTAATATGTATGCTTTCTAATGACTGAGCCAGGAACCACAAGTGTTCTTAATAAAAAACTCATTATTTGCTATCAAGATTGTCCCTTAGAGAAACGCTTTGTCTATAAAGTTGATGATGAACTCATGGTAAGACAAGGATCTTGTTTACTAGATCACTAGTATAACCATGATACTTCTCTAATTTGATGGAACTATAAATTTAAAAATCCAATTTTCTAAATACAATCCTATAAGAATTTTCTATTAATAAAGTACATTTTAGATTTTTGATTTCAAGTAAATCACATAAATATAGTACAAGATGTGAGTTTTAATTTAGATTATGAATTTCACCATTTTACTTAAAAAATGAATGATGACGCGTCTATCTAGATCATGATTCCATCATCGCCTTCCAAGTCTACTTAGTGGGAGATAGTCAACCCAAGATAATCCTTATTAGCACACATAGATTACGTCAAGAAATTTATAAACCCGGGTGGTGTTTGTCTAAGGAGACAAAATTTTAAGTATACCTTAGCTAAAGGTTGTTGTCATCAAATATACCCTACGATTCACAACTCAAAGGCAGAGTCATCATATGAAACAATGGATAATATAATGGAGTTTGTCAAAAAATTACCGATCAAAGGACTTTCATAATCATCATCATAGCTGGCCAAGCCAATGAAGCAGCCATGTCCTGCAAAAAGATTGTTTGAGAGTGAACATAAAAAACACTTGATTTGACATCGTCTTGTGAGCATTTTCTTAATTTGTCACCATGACAAACAATCAAGGTGGATAGGGTTTTGTTTTGTTTTCTTTTAATGATTGAATTTCATTTAAGCAACTTTTTAGAGATAAATATTTAATTTGAGTTAATTTGATTTGAAAAATTGATTAATTTAAATATGTTTAAGATCAACTCTATTTAACTACTAACAAAGAATAGATCTATCACACCACATTGAAATTTTATAATAAATTTTGGTTAATTTGAGACCCCAAGACTAACTAAAAAATAATCATAACATCGACACTTGAATTTAAGCATTCAAAGATAAGATCGCGGTGTATTTGAGAATGCCTTAACTAACGCTCTTGTAAAAGTTTGTCATAATAATGAGAAGGTAAATTGATCTAATATTTTATTAGATTTTTCGAATTTTAATTGATTCCAATTTCTAGTTTTTCATTAAAATTTGCACTTTATATCTTTATGAGCAAACACGGTATTTAAGCTAATTTCACCTAATTAGTGATTTCTTTGATTTTGAAAATCATAATTTAAAAGAAGTTCCTTAAATTTTGTATTGAAGAAAAGCTCCTTCATTGTAACATTTAATTTAGTGTCTTTTTGTACAAAAAATTATAGATTCTATGACATTTGAAAATTTTGCACTTTTTGAATAAGAATATATTCATTTTAGATATGTGTAATAAATTTATTTTCATTCATGCATTTGCATGTATTTTAGTATTTGACAAAAAGAGTAACCACTATAAGATATGTGAGCATACTTGTTATTCATACAAGTTTATATGCACAAAGTTCACCCAAAAGAAAGCTTCAAGCCTCTAATTTTATCATTTAAGGACTTTTCATATATTTTCTACAACAAGAATTGTTAGACCCGAGGTTGTTTTGTTAATTTAATTATAAGTGGGTTCCACAAAGATAGCTTTCCTTTCCTATAAATAAGACTAGTGGGGGAGTTTTACTTTTCACCTTATTTGCTTGAAAAGAAAACTTCATAGCCTTTAAGGATTTTGAAGAAAAGAAGAGAACTTGCTTCCGTTTAAAGTAAATAGTTTACTTTAGTATTATGTTTCATCTTTGTTTTGTTTAATTTCTTTTTAAGCATTCTCCACTTTGTTTTAATGTTATTTTTTATGTTTATTGTGTATTTTTTATTTGATTTAAGTTTAAATGATTTCCATTTAAATTTGCTTAAGTCTCAAATTTAATCCAAAATCGACATAATGGCCTCCCGCCTCCCACGTGATCTGAGTGTTTTGGCTTTCTCTGACTTAATGAGATAATGCGAGTGTATCTTACACCACATATTCACACTCACTATGCCCTACAATGTCTTGAAACTCAAAAAAATACAACATGTGTATTCATTTCATTTTTTTCTAAGTCTAGAATTTCTTCAAAATTTTGTCAACATTTCGTGAGCGACATCTAACCGATGTTTTTACTCGACGCCCCTCATGAGTAGTTGAGTGGTGTCTGACACCGATTTTTCATCTCATCGCCCTCATGAGAAAGCGAGTGGTGTCTGACACATAGTTTTTCATCTCATCGCTCATGAGCACCATGAGCGTGACCTTCAAACCGAACAAACACAAACATGTATATATTCACATTCACACATTAATCCCACATGTCGATTCATTTTTAATGCTGCAATGAGGAAATGGGGTTAGATATGAATCCAAGAGAAGAACACCATGATGGTGTTCTTCCGATTCAAGAGAATGGAGGGGATGAAAAATGAGACAATGCTCGAAACCAAAATAAGAACCCGCCTCATGACTGTTCTTCTTCTTTCTATGTAAGCAAAATTGGAAAGATGATTAGGGTGATGCAAACCAAAGAAGAACCCTTATGATGGACTATGCTGCAAAATTGAAGGGTAATGCTGGAGGCGGAATGAAGAACCCGCCTCATGATGGTGTTGTTTTCTTTCCTTCAATAAGAAGAAGGACGCTAGAATGTGGTTATGCAAACTTTTGAATGAGTAAAGAGGCTTTGGCGAATGGCCTTATACAAAAAATGACAACATTCGATGTTGGTGCTTTTCCATTCCTAAGTGCGTTAAGGCTTGCAAAGAGCCTGTTTTGTTGTTGCCGGCCTCACTTACTAGTTCTGCATGAAAACATGTGTCCCTCTTAAGACTCGATATCTTCACCTAACCCAAGCTCTCCCACCTCCACGATGATGGAATTAAGCAACTGAGAACGACCTTTTTGACTACATGCTTGGGATGATTTTCGTTTACGTTAGAAGAGGTTTCGACATCTTAAAAAAAACTCTTCTTGTGCAAATTCCCAACGATCGATCAACCTTCCTAAATCCTATGGTGGATTCATGTGTTGCAGAACAGAGAGGATCGTGGGAATAGAGAGAGAAAGGCCAAAGCCTGGTTTTCTGGAGAGAGGAGAAGGAAAATGGAAGAAGCCCCACCTTCTCTTGCTGAGGGAAGTAGAAAAGAGGGCTTGGAGAGGAAGCTATGGGAGCGATGGGAGGCCGAAGAAGCGAGGATCCTTCCAAGATTATGCGAAGAGGAAGGGGAGTGAACCAAGGAGGAGCCCTCAAGGCATGAGAAGAGAAGTCGAGTCACACAAGACCGCGTGAATAGGAAACCTATTTATTTCGTGTTAAATTTAGGATTTGGTCTTTAAATTGATTTTTGAATTGATTAATTGACTTTAAATTGAATTTTATGTCGACACATTAGATAATCAATATATATATGTCAATTACTTGATGTTCCAAACCTACATAATTGAATCAGAGCCCAAAACCTTTAAGAAATTCGTTATAAAAAAAAAAAATTTTACTTAACATAAAAGCTTCTTTAATGATCTAAATTATGTTTGTATCTCATAATCGATTGATGATCTTAAAAATCATTTCTTCTAAGTAGGTAACATTTCATTTTAATTCACTAATAAAATGATAGAAGTCTTTATTTATTTTATTTTCTTTCTTTGAGTTAAAGAAATGATGTCAAAAAATACTCACCATATCTGAATAATCAACTTTGTATACATCATTATTTACTAAAGACATTACATGTACATCTATGGTATTTGTTTATGAAATAGACAATGTTGGAGATGATAATGGTCTAATGTTTCTTTCTTTTGTATTGTCACATTTATGATTTCTTAACGTAATTCATGAAGTTGTATGATATAAATTTTTTTCAATGAGGATTTCATTAATTTATTAAAATATTTAGATTTTGAATGAAATGGTGAATGGATGTTTAAGATTTCATTGCTCTTTGAAATATAATTTTTTGTAATTGTTTCCCTCCTTCTTCTTTCTTCTTCTTTTATGAAAATGATGTAAAATGGGTTGTTTTGATAAAATTCTTATAGTTTATACTTTTTGAAAATGATAATAAAATCAAACTTTTAAATCAAGACAACACTTTTAGTTTTGTAAGATAACTAATCTTTTATATTTAAGGTTCTTGACACCTCTTTACAATTTTAATAGACATCTCTATCTTTAAAATTATATTTCTATAAAAAATTTATTAGAAAGTTTGAAAAGTCTAAAACAAATTTAATGATATACAATTTCTATTTCACATAATAATCGAAAATTCTAATCTCAATTTTTTATGAAAGAGAGAGAGAGAGAGAGAGAGAGAGAGAGAGAGAGAGTTAAGGTTTATTGTCATTGTTTTTTGAATTAAAAATAAGTTATTATCTTATATATAGAATATTTAAATTATGATAATAACACTAAAAAAAATAATGTGATTTCATATAGAAAATCCCTTTTTGTATAAAATGCCTTGTAGATTTGTGTTTTTATTATTAGTTTTAAAATATAAAAGAACATAATTTTCATTTTGAATAAAATATTGAACTTTGCATTTTATGACTTCTAGTAATTTTTTTTTTAGAATTATGTTTATTATTGTTAAAATTGCTCAACTTAAAAAAATTATGTTTTAAAAAAAAATAGAATAATAATTAATTATTAGACAAGATTTTAATCTAATAATATGGTTCAAGCATGTTATCTTAGATGATTATCTATAAAAGAAGGTAATTGTCATATTTATAATATTTTTAGATGTTATTTAAAATAAATAAAATTATAGGCAAATTTACATACTTAGCCCACAATTTTATGTATTTATAATATTAATTTAATATTTATAGATATATAATTTTTTTATATAAAATGTTACATTTCACTTTAAAAATTAATGATTATGGTATTTTGATGTAATATTAAAATCTTTAGATGAAATTTATATACATAGCAAAAATTTTATGTAATTTTAAAATTTGATAAGTTTTGATTTATTTAAAATCATTATATGATTTATGTATGATTATATTAAACATTTAATGTGAATAGATTAATTTACAAAAGATATAGTTAATTTTTAATTTCAGTAAATTGATTTTTATATAAATTATCAAATTAATATTTCATTTGCTAAAAATTTTAACATTTATTTTTTATCCTTATATAAATATGATCCTTAAAATTGATGATGGTTCCCTGATTTCATCATATATTATCATACTACAATAAAATACTCTTCAAAGATTTTTTTTTTCATTCCAGATTTACTCAAATTTACTTAAACTAAATTAAATCTAAATGTATTATATATTTTTTTCATTACCATGAAATCTAGAGAAATATATCTTTATTGCTATAAGACAAACATTATTTGCTTTTACTAATGTAACAATAAGATTTCACTAAATTTGTTTAGTTAAATTTCTTATATTTTTATAAAGGAAAACACCTTGAATGTCAGTTTCTTTTCCTTTTGTTCTTCTCTAAAATTTGTCAAGTTACTTTTAAATTTCATTTAAATTCTCTAAATATGAATAAGTTTATCATATCTTTCATTATTTTTTTTTTTTCAAAAATTTCTTTACCATCATTGTGTAAACACAGAATTTTTATGACAAAATAAATTTATATACAGATTTAAAGAAGAGTCGACCAGATGCAGATTGATAAATGAGATGATCCATCCATGTATAATGCAAGTGAAAACCAACTGTAAGTTCTCATCTTGATGCCAGAATGTATCAAATTTCTATAGTTTTGTGCAAGATTGATCAAGTTTAGAACTAGCTTTTGTTTGTTAGAATCTGAGAATATGTGTGATTGTATGAACTTTGAGAGATTTAAATACTATAAGAATGTGGTTTTCGTAGAATGCATGAAATTGGTTTATTGCTGAAATTTGTGAACATTCGCCAGCGCTTAAAAAAAATCCTTTATTGTGTTTTCTTTCTTTATTTATTCATATAGATGAATTCAATTAAGAGATAGTAAAAATTTTAAAGATGAAAAATTATTAATCTCTTAAGATAGATTGTTAAAATAATAATTAGTTAAATCTCAATGAAATGAATATTTTTAAAGAAAGTCTCAATCCAAATAAGATATGATTTTGACAAATAAGGAGTATTGCATTAAGATCTTTTTAATTATATAGAAAAATAACTTTGACTATTTTAAATCAGTAAAAATATCATAAAAGACAAAAAAGAAGTAATAAAACAAAATAGAAAATTCAGTATTAATTAAATTTATCATTTTACATAAAGAAAGCAAGAATTTAAACTAAAATATAATCAGAATTCAAAAGAGAAAATAATAATTTTATGTTATACAAACACTTGTTGAGCATCAAAAAAAAATTTTCATGAAAACAATTATGAACAATCATACTTTTCTCAACCATTATTTTCCATAACATCAAGATCAAACAATGATTGACCAAAACTAAAATCGCTAAAACCACAGGTATCTACATTCAGAGGGGCAGAGATAGAGATCAGATTTTCTTATGTTACTACAAACACTTGTTGAGCCATGAAAAAAACACCTTTCATGTGAAAACAAAAATAAGTCATACTTTTCTCAACCATTATTTTCCATTATGAACACTCAAGATCAATCCCACAATTCCAGTGCTTTCTTCAAACAAAAATCTAAATGGCATCTCCAATCTCATTTAGTGATAAAACAAGATCAAACCAAGTTGAACCATCCAAATCTTGACATTAATGTTTAAATGCACATCCAAATGCTATTCATCCTTTTATGCTTCCTTGATGAAATATTCTTGTTTAGGCACCAAAATGGTTGGTTTGATAAAGACACCCAAGAGTGCAATCAAATGTCTCTTCTTCATTTTAGTAAGCACATCATCAATGGAATCAAAGAGAAGCTTTGATCATCGATTAACATGTAGGAAATTTGGATATTTTATTTGCTTTTTAGGCAAGGCCTTTAAATTGTTCACTTAAAATGATTTCGTTGATTTATTGAATGGTGATGATCCCATTTATTTCTTCTGACCCTCATTTTGTTTTTTTAGCTCTGATTTCATTTTCTTTTTTTAATTTAACCCAATGCTACTTTGTTTAGATGCAAATTTTCTAAACAAGAAAGTGAGTTCATTGATTTATTTGAATATGTTTTATTTTGTATGAATTAAATTTTTTTAATTCAATTTTATTGTTTTTTAAGTATTTTGATTTTATAGAATGGACCTAAATTGATATTTTAATCACTAATTTATATTTTGTTATCCAAATTTATAAAATTGTCTATATTTTTGCCATAATCATGTAATTATTTTAACACAACATGCTAAGATAACATATTCCACAATTATTTATGTACTACTCTCATCCTTGTCAAGAGTTTGCATAAAGCAAAGCTTATTTGTGGCACCATATTATGTAAAGTTCATTAAGATAGAAATTCATTATTGTTTTGAAGGCTAATTTCTTTTAGCATGGTTTTGATGTCATTAGCCTTTATGTAACTCTCATGTTCTATAAAATTGACCTTAATTTTTATGTGACAATCATGGCAATGGAGCTCAATCGAATTTAGTATCATATATATGGTGGAACGAATATCAAATGGAAATTTGATTTAAAAAAAAATCTTTTGATGAACCATGATTTTGTTTTATTACCAGATTTTTTTGTTGGCATTGTGTACTTTCAATTTTATGTTTAATGAATATGATTTATGCATGTAAAAACACCATTAAATTATGAATTAAAGTGGAACTCAATCAATAGATATTTTTTCTTTTTGATAATTCAAAGAGCATTCTAGTATCATCTGAATCTCCTTATTCGCTCTCCACTTCATTAAATTATCTGAAAAAATGATTTTTATTTGAAAATTAGTAACTAAACTTTATTAAATAGAGGATCTAGATTTTCATGATTATGGCAATGTTTTTAAAACCATAAATTGTTGACAATTTTTTCAGCTTGACACTTTGTTTTATTTTAGGAAAAAGGTCAATAAAACTATTGCCTTGTATAAGAATTCTCCTCTAAAGTTTTTTGAAATAGTTAAAGTTTCTTAAAATTGTGTACTTGATGCATTTCATGACTAGAAATATAACTATCGATATTAATGCTAATGTGTATTGGTGTATATATATCAATATCAAAATACAAGGGAAAACATTTGATGTAGTATTCAAATCTTATGTTATAATTCTTGTCACATAAACTATTTTGGAGTTTCATTTTGTTATGAAGATGTAGTATTGTTCCTTTATATAGCCTATTAAATCAACTCATTATGCTTTTCATCTTTGGTCTATTACATGCTTGTGTGTGAATAATTTGTATCAAGAAAGCCTTGGATGGATTGAACTTCCATGTTATTGGTTGTCTATTATTTCAATAAAAGAACCATCCAACATTTTTCATCTATTCATTTTCAATGATATAAGATCTCAAACATTTTAATGATTAAAATGAATAGAATCGAGTGAGTATTATGTTCTTAAATTATTCATATTTTATGAGCTCTAGTGAACTTGAACATGAGAGTTCTTAAATCTTTTCTAAGTTTATTTATTAATTTTAATATCAAGTTTTGAGCTATATGCTTTAATTGCATCTAACTATATATAGATATTAGTAATTTAAACAAATAGCCTTATTATTAATAATAAATGCATTTTGTTTTTTATCAAAAGTGACAATAATTTACTTAACATTATTTATAGGTTATAAAGGACAATTTATGAATACAAGATTGGATTATTGATCTACCCATTTTAAATTTATTTAATATTTTTTTATATTCAAATCTTGATAAAAGTTAAAATTCTATTTTTAATATACCCATATATATTTGTTTATTATTTTCATCATATTTCTAATATTATAAAGAACATAAGTGCATATAATATAAAACTATATATAATAATGTAGAACAAGTCATCAAAACGAACTAAATACATTAAATGAGTATTTTGTTAAAATATAAACTATTTGTTTAAATAATAAATACATGTTCATGCATATATGCAAATAAACAAAAGCCAATATTCCATTTGTTCAATTATATGCCATGTTTTAAAAATTTAGGCAAGCTTAATAACCTAGTAATACATGTTATTCAAACTTTCATACAAAAAAAATGATCACATATTCAAGTTGTCATAATCATCATTAACCTTATAATGCTTTGTTGTCTTTATGAATTCTTGTTCTCCATAATTTTATTTGAAAATAGTTTGCACAATTTCTTTCTATGTTATTTTGATATTTCCCTTTCCTTTCTAGTAATTTTGTTGCAATTTTATCTCCACATCTTATTGGTTATACCCTAGATTGTACATATCAAACTAATTTTTTTAATGCTGCCATATATATATCTTTAATTGATACATATTTAATATAATCATTTCAATTTATCATTATTAATTTTGCTACATATATATTATTAAATTTCATTTTATTACTCAACTTTTATAGTTTTTTTTTTCTCTAATATTTGAGCTATACAACATAGTATAATTGCTTATAACTCTACCTTCAAGTCTTAAAAAAATTCTCTTGTTGTATAATTCCTTGGATGCTTGATCATTTTAACTATTTAGCTAATTCTAAAGTTGTACTCTTATTGCATAATAGATTCAAAATATTTAAATCTATCAAACTTAAAGTATCACTTTAGCTTCTACACATATCAATTAATATTTTTTAATATTATGCCTATTAATATCATATAACATTTTATTTTACTAATCCTAAGTTCTTTCCTTTCTACAAATTTTCACAGATGTTCCAACTTTTTGCTTATTTTAATAGATATTTCTGATAAGAACAATGTCATAGCGTATATCAAATCACTTCTCTCTGAATATTCTTTGTAAATATCTTATATAACCACACAAGTAAAGATAAAACTCATGTTTATTATTATTGAAATCTATGAAATCTTTAATCAAAACTATTTAATACAACTATATTAATACAATATGTTTATGTCAATCTATCTTAAAATCTCTTTTTTCCAATAGAGTAACATATGTATTTGTTAAATGAAAAATTGTCATCATCAGAATAACGAAGGAAATAAAGAGCCAATAAGAGAACACGTACAAATAAGGGGTGTTTGTGTTTTCAATATATTTCAACATTTCCCTATATTAGGGACCCAAAAATATCATAGAAATGGAGTATACTTGTTAAATATATTTTCAGTTTGATAATAGATCACAAAGTTCTTAAGGTACTATTATCACGCATCAAACTTGCATATTTCAGCCGGAATCATTGTATTTTTCTATCTAGTTTTTCTGAAAAATCTATATGTAACATAGATCCTTGGTTCCTTGTGTTGATACCTATCTCATTATGGTTCCATAATGCTTTTCATTGTAATTACTCTTTATATCCATTACTTTTGAAGTGACATGTCTTAATCATATGCAACCATCTTGAAGTCATTGTAAATTGTTGAATCTAAAAGTGCTTTTTTTTCAATTTTCTAGAACTAGAGGCTTACACTTCTTTTGATATCTTTCCTTGTGTCATGAACTGTATCTATGTGACATGTTCTTTTTTTTGTTGAGATTGTTTCTAGTGCTATGGAGAGTATGTAAGTGGGTTAATCAGATGACGAAGAGCTGTTTTGCAATTCTTGCCCTGGAGTGGGGCTTGTGGTGGCATGTATACTGCAAATACCATGGCTTCAATTGAAACGATGGGTATGACTCTCCCCTGGTACTATCCCTTCCAAAGTGTTCTTTGAAGTGTGGAGATAAAATCTGAGCACATTCCATCTTTAACTTACAATGTTTTTAAATTTTTTTCTTTCATTCATATCAAAGCATCAACACCTGAAGACCCATTGAAGTTAGATGAATGCCGTCTAGCTGGGAAGTATATGTTGGATCTGTTAAAGATGGACTTAAAGCCTCGAGACATCATAACAGAGAAATCACTAAATGCAATGGTTGCCATTGTTCTGGAGTGTGTATGTGTGTTTTTTTGAAGGGGTCATCTGTATTACATTTTGTTTCTTTTGTACAATTTGACTCTTGATGATTTAAGTTTGCTCTTAACATTTTAATATTACATTATACTAGTGCCTATATGATTTGAAGACTCTTGAAGAAAAGCGTGAAGTTTGTTCCTTCTTTAGGCGAACAGGTATGTTGTTGGCTCTTTGATATTGTTTTTCTAATGATCTTCTTTACATAGTAGTATGACTTTGGTTTTCAGCAAATAATACTGTCGAACCCTATCAAATCAACTGGGCATATTCAAATATTGTATGGGAATCTTGCTCACGAGGTTCTGTTGCTAAAATTACTGGCAAAGAAGGATTGTATTTCTCCGGTGCTGTTCATATCTTTTCTTTTTATTTTAAGCTCATCAATTGAGATTAATTGTTGTGATTAGCCATAATGATTGAGGATGCTTGATAGGTCACTTGTTTTTGAAGGCATGATTGATTTATTTCAGAAAATCCCATGAATTTTAAGGTTTGAAATTTTATTTGTTATATGTTAAACATGTATTTTGAGTGCTTATTGAACAATTCTTTTTTTTTGTCAATCTTAAATTCAGATTTAAGATAGTTATCTTTACAGATTTATATGTTCTCTTGACAATCTTCTATTGTTGTGCATACAACTTAGTGAAAATTTAAGGTTGGCATGAACATTTTTTTTGTGAATGAATGCATTGTGTTGACATCATTTCTTCGTCTTGGTTCTTTATCTCTTGCAATTGCTTATTTGATTATACACCAATCACCTTGGGGAATCCTATGTACTTGAATGATTTTGTTTCTCTATAGGAAGTAAAATGTTGGGCTAAATCTCAAAAAATAGTCCTCAATTATTTGCATACATATTGTCTCAAGTATTGCATTTCTTTAATTTTTCGTTCTATATAAAATTTTAATATCTAGGACTAAATTGTAATCAATTTTGTATAGTTGAGAACTAAATTGTGATCGATTTTATATCATTATTTTACTTGAGGGACTATTTTGGATCAATTTTGTATAATCAGACTAAATTGAAGAATTGTGATACTTGAAACTAAATTGGTCATATGCAAATACTGGGACCATCTTGAGATTTATTTCTAATATGTTTCTACATTTTCTTTCTTGTCTTGCACCCATGCCTCCAAAGTTCCTAGAAGCCAGATTGTTATGCTAGTTATTTGCTACTACTCTTTTACATTGACATCACTGGTATTTTTAGATGTTGTTCTTCTGTTTTCCAGGGCAAAAGTTGTTATAAGAGGAGAAGGGTGGTCCAGGAATGGCTGAAATGCTAACACCTACAAGTGCAATCATGGGGCTGGTCTTGGGAAGGTATCTTCATACTAGATTATAAGTTTTCATGCAAAACATTTTTTGATAATTTCAAATTGTTCGAGTGCTTTGGCATGTTCGATCAATTGTTGTTGTTTCTACCATTTTGGATCACGGACATATTGTTATCTTTTATTTGTCACGTAATGTGGAGTGGTTGTGGACTTGGAAAGAAATGTTCTATTTATTATGCAGTTTTCTTTTATGGTATATTTGATAAACAAACTTATGGTAATCTCTAATTTTTTTTACAAATTTATTTCAAGTTCAAGCCTTTCTCTTAACGTTTGTTGAGATGAGAAACAACTGTTTAATATTATAGAAACCTCAGTTGGAAACCAGCGGATCAATTTTGTGAAACTCTTACATTCTTTTGTTATTATGTTTAGATAAAAGAAAGAGAATACCTATTCTTATGTATTAATTATTTGATGAGATTTGTATGGAAGAGTTGCCTTGTATATCTTGCTTTTTTTTTGGGAATTTGAAAATAAGTATTCGAATTAGATCCAAGAAGTTAAAAAATTAACAGACTTGATCATCCGTTTGATGAGTCAAGGTGATGCAAATCAAAAGGTTGTTTTTTATTAGTCAAGAAATTTGTTTCTAGGTAGAGCTTCATGTGCCTACATTTTTTAATTGATCTTGATCTTTCTTTCATTTCTCTTGCAGTGTGCATTCTTTGATGATTTTTGGAGGATCACATGGATTTGTTGTTGGTCATATATGCCCTGAAGCACAGGTATTTCATTTTTGTCAGTCACAACATATAAAATTAAAAAAAAAATATCTGATGAACATGTGAGATTTCCCATAGCAAACACTGTGAAGATTTAGATAATTTAGTATAATATTTATTTTTCATATAAAATTTCATTCAAGATCTAGGAAAGAGCCTCATCCCTCTAAAATAGAGATTATTTTTTTGTGAGTTGAGTGTATATCAAAAGTCAAATATTTTTCTTTGATTTGACAAATGTTAATCATAAAGTAAGGTCATGTTTGAGATCAATTTTATTTTTTATTTTTTATTTTATTTTCAAAATAAAGCATATTTTATAATGATAGTGGTTTTAAAAACACTCAAAACATCTAAAAGTTGTTTTGAGTGTATTTAGACATCTTTATTTATTTTAAAAAATTTTAAAAAAACATACTAATATTTAAGAATAACATAAAAATAAAAATATAAAATATAAAACAAAATTGATCCCAAATAGGCCTTAAATTATCATATTTAAATTGCACCATGAACTTTAGTTTTTTTTATCTTATCAGGAGGACCAATTGGGCTCATCCAAAACAGTGATCTAATTACAATTGACATTCAAAATAGAAGAATAGACATTCATCTGACTGATGAGCATCTTACTGAGAGGAAGAGAAAATGGAGCCCCCCTCCTTACAAAGCAGGACGAGGAGTTCTTTATAAGGTACAAGTTTAATTATCTAGCTTCATTTTTAAAATTATCTTTTTCCTTTGCAGTATATTAAAAATGTTCAATCAACCTCTAGAGGATGTGTGACAGATGAATAGGTATTATGCATCCAATTTATTTATTAAATTTTAAGCTATTTTCTTAGGTTTTTTGGGGGGACAGATCTTCTTCTGGACATTCTTCTAGTGTTATTACTTATAGAAACTCTGAGTCCCCAAGTTTTCACTAAGGGAATTAATAAGTGATTTTGTAATTTTGTCACTCTTGAACTTTGATTTTGAGAGAAATGTTATTAATTTCTTTAATTTTGGTTTGATGTGGAGTATTAATGTAACATTGTTACCATTGTGGAATTATCCTTCTATTAAGTTACTTTGTATTTAATATTCATCAATAAACATGGTGTGCCTTATTTTATCTATTTTGTGGCGACTTCATCCCTCTTTTGAACAAACATGCTTTTCTTTGTAATGCAATGAAACCAACAACCTCTCTTTATACTAATCACTTATCTTATTTCATATATCTTTTTTTTTGAGAAAATTTAATTCTATCACTACCCTAAACCTTCTATTCTATTCACAAGTTTCCTCAATCTTTGTTTACTATATATGATCATGCAATAAATTTAAGAACCTTTGACGTAATCGGTACATATTTTAATCATTAAAAAATTAATTTTATCAACTAAATCAGCAAAAAAAAACAAATGATCTCCAACCCATTGTTTGAGGAGGTTTTTGGGTGAGGTTTCTTCAAGGAACAAGATGAGAAAGCTTCAATATGTCGGCACTTGAGATAGTCTCCCTTGTTTTCTCTAAGCATTTCTTGAGCTTGACGTGTGATTTCTTCATGCATTATTTCCATCTCTTTCCTCCAGACCAAAACAAGCCACGAAAGAGAGAAAGTTAGGATCTGAGTTTAAGGTTTATTTTACATTCAAAACAATCCACGGTGTGCATATGTTTCATTGTAAACACAAAAAAAGGTCTTTTCTAAATTTTTCAAAAAATGATAGATTTGTCTCAAATCAAGCCTACATTAATGCCTTTTGAATTTGATTTGTGCAACTTGAAAATCAGATTTGATAGTCAGATAAATATAACCTCATTTTACAAACATGTACAAGGTTATTAAAACTTATACCAACTATTATATATTGTTAATGTTAAAATTAAATCATTTTACAATGTGGGAGAGAAGAAACAAAAAAGATTAGTAGATAACTCAAATTGATTCATGAGATGTAATTTGTGCCATGTGATAATAATAAGTATTTTGAAGTTGTATAGACCCTCTATTAGATATCATGTGTTAATCACTTTATTTTTTTTATAAAAAAATGCACAAAAACTAAAACAAATGCAAATATATCACTAATAGAATTGTTTTACTACATAAAGGCTCTAAAATCTAGAGTTATATGATAATTCTATTTTTATTTTATTTTTTTATTTATACTTCTATTCAAATCAGAGAGTTGGGCAGGTTGCATGTACACCAAAATAAAAAATAATAGAAATGTTCCAATCAAAAGAAGGAAAGAAAAACATCAAAGTCATCACAACCAAAGCACCCCATCAAGAGAAACAACTATCAAGCACTACTGATACCACCATAGCAGAGGGACATAAGGCCAACACCCAATAAACCAAAGATAACTAAGCGGAAAGTAATATGACCAACCACTAAAAGAGAACACCAAAAAACGAAAAAGCACAAAGCTAAACCAACAAAGATCACCAAAAAACAACGACTAGAGACCAAGCGAGGGAAGAGTCAAACCAACCAAATGGCCAAGGATATATATGAACAAAGCAAAGAAAATGATGATTTATAAAATGAATCCTCATATTGGGAAGTGAAATCAAAGAGAACAATCGAAAATTCTTCCTTAATATCAGAGAGAGGTGACCATTTAAGCAATTGCATTTGAGTTAAAAAATAAAAGGAACAATGAGAGAATACGAGAATAATCCAAATCATTAGTTAACTAAAACATGGAGTATCAATCAAATCGATCAAGAAAGCACCAGCTTAAGATTATGAAAAAAAAAAGAATGAATGTTTTGAGATTAGACCCACAAAACAAACTTCCCAACCATAAATTCATAAGATTTAGCAAGCTTTTCAACATCCAAATCAGAACACATAACCAATGGCACTCCTTTAAAAAAATTCAGAATATCAAAAGACTCACGCTAACATCCTTACCAGTAAGCACATCTTTAATGGATTTTGAAGCCGATGAGCTATTATGACCAGAAACCCCCAAAAACTTGATGCCCTAATGGGAATATCAGAATTTGGAGGTTTACCCAGGATTAGTGTTTATCTTAACCATAAAGAAGATGAAGCATATTTGTGAGCGGGGCCAGACCCTCGAATAAGAAGAAATCTACACAAGAAGTCTCAAAATCCCTAGTCGGGGTGAGGAGAACCAAGAATCACTAGCAGTGGACGAGAGAAAGAGGGGTGGAGGAGATACTTTTTTTTTCATTTTCCAATTTTCATTTTTTTCATTTCATTTTTCCATTTTCTTTTTCATTTCATTTTCATTTTCATTTTCATTTTCATTTTCATTTTCATTTTTCATTTTCATCTTCATCTTCCATCTTCCATCTTCTTCCATTTTCATTCATTTTCCATTTTTCATTTTATTTTTCAAAATCGTGTTAACAATAGAGATTTACAAAGGATTGCGTATATATCGATCTATGGGTAAATAATACAAGATAAAGATGGATGAAAAGCAAGGATTTAAGTGTGTTTGGAAGATGATATTTTAACAAAAGCTTTGAAAAAACAACCATAAAAACATATGACTCAATTATAGCGTTTGTACATAAATCCTCTCCAACAAACCTTAATAGAAACAAGACTATTTTTTATTACACATGTAGGAATATACACTCACTAAATCATACTAGTTATTTATTAGATGATCTAGTTCAGATATTAATGATGCTCTTTGGTGATTGATGAAATAGAAAAAAATAGTGGATTCTAGATTTGAAAATACAACTAGGGCTCTTACCTTCAGGAGGAACTGGAAAGCGCTTCATCGAGTTTTTGGAAGAAAAGGGAAGTGCCGAAGTGGGGCGGAATTTATCAAAAAAAAAAATGTTTCTATCAAAAAGATAAGATTTTGTGAAGTTCTTATTTTTGGGATTTTGAGAGATCCAACTTAGAATTTAAAATGATGAACTGATAAGTGAAACCTTTTAATTTCTTCTAAAAATCATCTCATATTTTAAGTTTTAAGAATAAATAAATAAATGTAAAAGTTGTGGGGTGACAATTATTAGATAGTTCTGCATATAAAATTGGTCTTTTGAAGAAGCATATTTGTAAAACATTTATATCTAATTTAGCAGGTTTATTTTGTCACCCATCCATTATGTATTTTATTATGGGCTATTTGGGATCAATTTTATTATATGTTTTTTATTTTTATTTTTGTATTATTTTTTAAAAATATATTTATTTGATATATTTTTTATAAAAGTTTATTTTCTATTTTTAAAATAAATAATATTATTTTTAAAAACACTTAAAATAGCCTTTTAAATATTTTGAGTGTTTTCAAAATAATAATAATCATCAAATATGTTTTAATTTGAGACAAAATATAAATAAAATAAAAGTGATCTCAAATAGCCCCAAGGGGTTGTTTGGGATTTATACTAATTTTAAAAATATCTTTGTTTGATGTATATTTTTATATTTTATTATTTTTATTTCAAAAATAAATAATACTATTTTTAATCAATTTTACTTTATTTTATTTTTATAAATATATTTGTTCAATATATTTTTTGTGTTTTTTTATTTTTCATTTTAAAAATACTTAAAATAATTTTAAATGTTATAAGTACTTTTAAGAACAAGTATTATCATTAAATATATATTATTTTAAATTAAAATTTAAATAATATAAAATAAAATATAGAAAAATAACAAAAGTGATCCCTAAAGGCTGTGAAAAAAAATTATTGATTTGTTAGTGAATATCAAAAAATAAATAAAAGCTATTGTTGTGGTCTCTTTATGTATTCCTCAATAATTATTTTATTGTAACTTTATCATTTAGAAGATTTAAGTTAATGTTAGGTTTTTCTCAAGTTATCGTTGATTTGAGTTTAAATTTGATTAATTAATTAAGTTTGAGCTTGAATTTATTTTATTTTATGAGTTCTAGTGAGCTCGCTTAATATTAAAGAGATAAAATAATTATGATATAAATAATAAATAATAAAAAATAAAAGTAAAATAATAATAAATTACTTGAGATAATGAAATATAACTTTTAAATATTTTTAATAATTTTATTATTAAATTATTAAATTTTAATATATTTTATATTAATATTTATAAATTAAGCCGAATCACGAGCTAATGAGTTGAGTTAGGGTTGGCTTGACTAGGCTTGTTAGTTTATAGCTAAATTATTTAAAATATTTATCACAAGCTTAATAGAACTTGTACATTATTTTATCACAAGCTTAATATTTTATTTTTACTTTACATGTTTTCATAAGGCATAAAATTATCCCCTCTATTAGTTATATTTTAAAAGACTATCAAATAGCCTTTAATTTTCATCTGATACATTGATCAATTGCTCTCTAAACACCTATATCAAGTCAATGGTGGAAGGATCACATGATTACCTCTTCCAATTATTTTTAAAAATATTAAGACTACAAATAGCTTTATTTATCAATACAAGACCACCCCATAAGTTTCCTTATTTCATTCATATTCATCCTCTAGCCACTTTAATGTCAAAATAAAAAGAAATAAAAGATTTATCAGTCTAAATTGCACTTATTTTGCTCAATTATTAACTTGACCGATCAAGGCCTACCTAGGGACTATAACTCGAGTTTGATTGGTGGTAATCTATATGATTACTTATATATATATATATATACGTAGCATGAAAAGTAACTCAAATGATAAATATGTTCCATTTAATCAACACTTTTAATAATTATTACATAATAATAGTTAATTTATAAATAATATGATAACATAAAAAATTTAGATGACAATATTCTGACCAAAATTCAATTATTTTGATATGAGAATACTATAAAAATTTATTAAGAATTGATGTATTATATTTTTAAAAATAAAATCAATAGGTTAGAGATTTATCCTCTCTTAAAATTTTTTTTTATCATAGTTTAGAGAGAGTAACCTTCAAAATGAGAAAAAAATATGATACATATTATGCTAAGATGAGACTAATTTTATCATTCATATGCTTGTTTTCATCCATCATGTTTATCTCTTAATATAAATAAAATATTCAATATGAATCATATGCATTTTATAATTATATTATTTATCTAATAATTTAGTTATATTTATCTTTAAAATTAATTAAATTATACTTTTTTTAATTGAATTAAAAGATAGCGAAATAAAAAATATAAATAATAAAATTAGCCACTTCATAATACAAAACATAATACCATATCTTCTTCTTTTTTTTTCATAAAACCGAATTCATTTCATTTTTTAAACAAACTCACTATATTTTTATTTTATTTTATTTATAAATAAAAGAGCTTAATTTTACAACCAGACCTTATAGTCAAAGTCATTAATAGATCAATAACTTATGCTTACAAATCGTTAAACGACTTTTAACTTCTAATTTGTTCAACCTTGCCGGACAGAAGATTAGCATCTCCATAATTCATTTTATTTTTATAAATATATTTGTTTAATATATTTTTGTGTTTTTTTATTTTTCATTTTTAAAAATACTTAAAATAATTTTAAATGTTACAAGTACTTTTAAGAACAAGTATTATCATTAAATATATATTATTTTAAATTAAAATTTAAATAATATAAAATAAAATATAGAAAAATAACAAAAGTGATCCCTAAAGGCTGTGAAAAAAATTATTGATTTGTTAGTGAATATCAAAAAAATAAATAAAAGCATTGTTGTGGTCTCTTTATGTATTCCTCAATAATTATTTTATTGTAACTTTATCATTTAGAAGATTTAAGTACATATGTCACATTATATATATATATATGTATATATATATATATATATATGTATATATATATATATATATATATATATATATATATATATATATATATATATCATTTTTTTTTACATGAGAAAGTATATTTGACTTTAAGAAAAATTATAATAGTGGTATTTTTATGTGATATTAAAAAATTATTTATTATTTATATAACTATTAAAGTTTATGTATTAGATATATAAATTAATAAAAATTTAATTTATCAAAGATTCAAGAAAATTAGTTTAGAAGAGAACCATAAAGACTTAATCCATTGATCGCATCGCATCAAATAATCAATTTGAATGTTTTTTTCATTGCTCTAATTCTCTCTCTCTCTCTCTCTCTTAACTAATTCAATGAATTTGAGCACAATGTTACAATTTTGAGTCTACTCATTTATTATAAAGGAATAAAATGAGATTTCAAATAAACTTATTTTTATAATAAAATCAATAACACTAAAATGTGAAACAAAATATTAAGAAAATTAAAGAGAGATAATTTAAAAATTTTGTTAGTTCTTTTATATATAAATCATTAAAATTAATACTTTTAAATATATTTCACATCATTAATTATTAAATTAATCGATTAAAATTTGACAAATTGAAATCGACTCAATTTCATTTTTAATTTAGATTTTGATCTGATATACTTGTGAAGTTATATGATATATGAAAATAGAGGATGATATATGAAAATAGAGGTGGAGGACATGATTTTATAACCTATCCCGATCACAGCAGAACGTGCTTAGATTCAAATTCCCAGCAGCCATAACCCAATCCATAGCGGCTTCTTTCCAATTCTGATATCAACAGACGCTCCATCACTTTCTTCTCAGACATTTCTCTCTCTCTCTCTCTCTCTCTCTCTTAACTAATTCAATGAATTTGAGCACAATGTTACAATTTTAAGTCTACTCATTTATTATAAAGGAATAAAATGAGATTTCAAATAAACTTATTTTTATAATAAAATCAATAACACTAAAATGTAAAACAAAATATTAAGAAAATTAAAAGAGATAATTTTAAAATTTTGTTAGTTCTTTATATATAAATCATTAAAATTAATATATTTTAAATATATTTCATATCAATTATTAAATTAATCGATTAAAAAATTGATAAATTGAAATCGACTCAATTTCATTTTAATTTAGATTTTGATCCGATATACTTGTGCTATATGATATATGAAAATAGAGGTGGAGGACACGATTTTATAACTTCCATCACGAACGTGTTTAGATTCAAATTCTAGACCATAAACCCAATAACGGCTTCTTTCCATATCAAGAGACGCTCCATCACTTTCTTCTCGCATATTTCTCTCTCTCTCTCTCTCTCTCTCTCTCTCTCTCACACCTCACACACACACACACAATCACCTAAACTAAGAAAATTTCTTTCTCCCCCGCAATACCTCGAGGCTTACTTGTGATTCTTCCTCATGGACGTTTTGTTACCTCGAATAAGAAATTTGCGGCCTAAGTCCACAAATGAAGAAGGGAGTTGAATAGTGCAAAATCGCTTTTCACCGAATCGAGAAGCACTGAGAATCCTCCTCAAATTACTATTTCTAGAGTGGACAACCATGCATCGGTTATTTTGCATGATCAAGCGAACGGGTATCCTGTCCTTCTCTAAATTTTCGTTTGTAATAGATAATGAGGTAAGAGTTTTCGTTAGTTTATGTCAAGGGGAAAAATCACCTTTTCTTGTTTTATGGAGTAGTGAATCTTGATTTAGTTTCTTTGGTTTGACGATGGGTTTCTTGATCTAGCTTGTTTAGGCAAGTAGGATTTCAAGCAAGATTTAGTTTATCTTATAAATATGGATTTCATAAATCTTACTGCTGAATAATAATATCTGTTTGGTAGTCAACATCTTTAGTATGAGATGCAAGAGTATTTACTAAATCCTATACCTTCAAATCTGATAGCAGGATTAAATCCAATATTTAGGCCAAATATAACGAATTCGGACTTAAGAAAATCTAAAAAGACTAGTCGGATTTTTACGATATACGTAAATACGATTAGTTCTACAAACTAAAGAGACCGTTAGGCTAATGGAATTACGGTGGAAATTGCTATTTTTTTCGTTTTATTTGGTGCAACCTTCTACAATTTGATTAGTTTGAATGGCTTGAAAATATGATATAGGATGTCTTTTGCTTGGAAAATGTCAAAGCATCTATTCTGTTAGATGATACATCAATATGCTTTTCTACAAAGAAGTATTATCTTTGTAGTACAACAAACAAAAATGGTTGAACAAGAACAATCAAAATTATGAAAGATTTGTAATATCATTGATTAAACTTTTTTTTCATTTATGGGCCTGATAGTCTCAAAGATACTTATGTACTAGACGGTTGCTACGAGCAAAATGAGAGCACGAAAAACTTTTGCCCATGAGGTAAAGCCTCCTCGAGAGCATTCTTCATGGAGATAATTGAGACATATGGTGTTCAAGGAAGTGGAAAACCCAATTGATTACGGTTTGTTATATTACTTATCTTGATCATCTATGTTTATATACCTTGTGTATTTGCATAAATGCTTCTACATTTCATGTGTTTTATCTTCTTATTAAATAAGTAGGGATCTATGAAGACTCCTGGTCTTGTAATGATGGCATTTTGTGAAATCTCTTCTATTGAAGAAGTGGGTGGCTCCATGACTATATCATATTATGAAATTTATAATGATCACATATATATGATCTCTTGGATCGAAGAGCAAGAGGTCTAGATTTTAGAAGATTCTTAAAAGGCAATTCAACTAAAGGGCTAAGGTGACATCAAATTTTCAAAAATAGTTATCCGTGGTATGAACATCAAAGTTATTACCCAAATACTTTGCTAAATTTTGTTTAAATTCTTTTATCTCTGAAATCACTCTGATTGAGAACTACTATTTTCACATAAGCAAGCGTAATCTTCCAAAGAAGGTTGAAAATGACAAAGTCAAAAGTCATAAAGTCTTGATCATGTATGTTATCTCAATTGATAAGAATTAAAAGTTTCTCATTGGAAAGCTAAACATCATGAAGTTGGTAAAATGTAGATTACTTATCAACCACTTGTTTTGTTCTTAAGTTTTCTATATATTTTTCTTGTTGAAATCGGATACGAGAAAGTTAAAGAGAACTGATGGAAAAGCTCCTTTATCTAAGCATCAAAATTAACAAGTCACTCTACATTGCATAATGTTGAGTGCAATAAATGGTGATAAATTATACATTACATCAGAAACAAAATTAACTTGTTGCAAGATTTTTATGCCGCACAAACAATTTTTCTTGTCGATAACATGTTTGGTGAGCTCATACTTTTTGTCTCTGTAAGTCTAAATACTTCAAATGGTTCTTGATTAACACATGTTCATTTAAGGCGAGTCGTTTATGCCCTCAAACCTTTCGTGATTAGCTTAGCTCCCAGATCATGCCAATTTGTCAATAAACAAAGGCATGACCTTACAAGTACTGAAAAGAACCTAGAAGATATTTTTTCATCAAATTCTTCTATTGGTGGAATTCATCCATTAGATAAAACAATGATAAAGGTGGAATTTATCAATTGGGATCAGAAAGAGGATCAAGGAAAGTATATCCCCAACTAAAGGAAGGTATGATCTTTGAATTTCTCACTTCTTCAGCAAGCTTCATGTTAATAGTTTCAGAATATAACCATGATTTGTCATAATTAACAAATTGTTCCTATATAGATTCCAAAGTCATGGTAGTATAGTCAAAAATTCACTCCATCTCCATCAAAAAAGGATAAGATATACATCGATATTCATATTTTAAATAAAAAATAATATTGATCATTGTATATTTTCTTTTGTTTTAGAAAAGTTGATTAATGCAGGTCCCCTTATGAAAACTGTAAACTGGAAAAAGTATGCAATGAAGAGGTATTAGTCTAAGTTGATTCATTTTGCTTCATTACTTATATAGCTTGCATAATTTGAGAATATATTATCATGTCGAAATTATGATCATAAAAAACAGAATGGGTATAATAGTTTTTTTATTTTATTTTTGCCAATTAAAGCAAAGTAAATTTATATGTAATGATTTAAAATTATCATAAACACAACATAGCAATCGTGAGAAACTTTTCTTATTTTAGATGGTTCTATTTTTCAATTTTTTGAACTCAAATTATATTGCAATATTATTCTTTATATGCATGGATTATTATTATTTTTCTCAATGAAATGATTTTTATGGTGTAATCTTGAGCTAATTAATGTATGAGTGATGGTTCCAATGTTGCTTCAATTTAGTTGAAATTGGTATTATTTTACTACACTTAAAAAAATTAAGTTTCAAACTTGAAATCTTTCTATTGTAAGATATTTTTTAAATTGGTTTATGTAGGAAAACTCAACAATGGCTAGAATCAAAAATCATCCATGACCAAAAGGTAGTATATTGTTAGTTCCTTTCATGTTTGTTAAAGAATGATAATGCAATTTTGAATTTCAAATCATATATGAATTGAAGTTATGATCAATAATATAAATGTTCATATGAAATTGTCTTGAGAACAACTCTTATTCAAGTTTATGCACATGTATTAAAATTTGTCTTTATTGTCAAAGGATGTCTCTATACTAATTGATCATATTCAACAAAGTGTCAATAGTCTCTTTCAATTATGAAGTTATCTAGAAGGTATGCTAATTTTTTTTCAGATAAGATGTAGATGTGACCAAATTATTTGAGGTATATTCTAATATGATGCATTTTTTATTGTTTTTTTGTCACATGGAAAATGATACATGCTTTGAAAGTGGCAAATTCACCAACCTTAATAATGTTAGAGATATCAAATAGATTTAAAATTGAGCTCTCAACCCATAAGCAAGTGTGCATCAAAGAGATGGGTCATGTAGTATGCAATTTACAATAAGTGTGGAACCTAAAACTCCAAGATTAATTTAAGTTCAAATTTGATTGCAATTCAATGGTTGAGAGTTTTATACCCACAAGAAAAGTTCAAAACAAAATAGATTAAAGGTGATCACAAATGGTTTGTAGTGATTTCATCTTACATGACTTTTTTAAACATATTTTTTATTTCATTTTGTTTTGTCATTCTGAACCATTTTCGAATGTTTGATTTCTTAAATAGTGCAAGCAAGTGAGTATTATCATCCTTTTTAACCTACTTTTAAGTTGAATAGGTAAATGTGTAGTTATAGTATTTATGATAGACATTTATTTTCTTTTAATGAGAAAGTTATCACTTATATGTTGTTGATGAACAAATATTTTAAATCAAAAATTTACCTCTTGTTTGTTTTTCTATATTATTACTTTTATATATTACTTTGATGAGATAATCTTATTTTTATACTTGCATGTTTGTTTACTTCAATAATTCTACAAGTTGAAATGTGTGAACACAACAAAATTGATCAACTAATAATGTGATACTAGAATCACGTTGAAATACTCAAATTATCATCAAAATTAATCAAAATGACATATGATCACAGATGTCATTGTGTTCATCAAATCATTTTGAATATATATCCATAATGACTTGAGTTGCGTAAAAGAATTTGGTTGAAATTTCATTTCAATGACAAAAATTAAGGTAAACAGAGTCAATTCAAACTTTTATCATATTTAGTCATGTTTTTATTACATATTATCACCCATGTCATGCCTTGTCAATATTGGTTACCACGTGGACCATGTGATATATCTCACTCTATCTCCCTTTATTTATAGTAGTTTACTCAAATGAACCTTCTAGATAAACTTACTTGAACTTTTATGATTCTACTCTATTGCTGAGTATACAAATCACTAGATCTACTTTGAATTTTATTCTACTACTAGATTATTACTCATGAGTATACTGCCAATTAGATCTCATTTCAACTGATATTTCCTCTTATAATCCTATTCATGGTTTTACTCTCCACTTGTCATGTATAACTCAAAACTCCTACTCAAATTCCCAAATACTCTAATAAGATTTTCTCTACTATCATTGTTTTTTGTCATATATATTTCAAAATACTTTGGGACTTATTCTCCACTTGTTGAGTATACTGACAAATCTATGACTTTCATATGTTTCACTTTTTGGTAAGATCTAGACTTTTCAACATCCACTTCTCTCCTAAGATTTGTGCCATATGCTGATTTGTGTGATAGGTATAAAATGCCATAACCCCTTAAACTTGATTCGGCATATTTGGTGTGATTAATTCTCACACTTTTCTTGATTAAAGAAACTCATATATGCGATAGAGTAAGCCCTCTGATCTTTTCTCAAAGAGATGGGGACAATTTTAAATTATGAATTTTGTATCTCTATGTATACTTTTTTTAAGAGAACTCACAAGTTCTAGCCCTACTTCAACATCCACTTTCTCCTAGATTTGAGATATGCTTCATTTGTGATATAAAATGCAACTCAAAACCCTAAACTGATTCATATTTGGTGTGGACGGTAGAATTCTTCACACTTTTCTCTAGCTTTGAAACTATCTGTTTCGACATTTAAACTCGGCATACTTTTCAAAGATACAATTAAAATTATGAATTTTTGTGCATGTATTCTATGCATACTTTTTTTTATGGTTGAAGCCCTCAACTTAAATTTACTTCCCAACATCCACTTCTCTCCTCCTTAAGATTTGTGCCATATGCTTGATTTGTGTGATAGGTATAAAATGCACAACTGTAACCCTTAAACTTGATTGGCATATTTGGTGTGTGCAGTAGAATGGTCACACTTTTCTTAGCATGGCAAAGGAAACTCATTCAGAGGGGTAAGCCCTCGGCACACTTTTTCTCGATGATACAATTATAAATTATTTTGTGCATGTATTCTATGCATACTTTTTTGGTATTGGTAAGTCAGTCTGATCACACCCCTGACGACGGAGAATTATTAAAAAAATGTAAGAGGATAGCCAAAAGACTTAATATTTAATGTTAACTTGAACTAAATTAAACATAAATCAAACCCAAACTAGATCTATATAAAATATTAATAAAATAAGAATTTAATGATGTATATATATATATATATATATATATATATATATATATATATATATATATATATATATATATATATATAAGAAAGTCTGAAAGAACTTCAAGGAATTTATCCCAAACTATAAACAGACCCTTCACATTAAAATTCAATACTCAACAAAATTGAATGAATTGAAATAAAATGAACTGAGACATCCCTCATTTATAGTCAAAGAAAGATGCCTTGTAAATTATTAAATTACATTTAAAACATGTAAAACAAAAATCACCACAAAGTTTATTTAAAGTAGATAAATTTTACCGCCTAAATAAAGCTAAAAAAATCAAAGAGCATCTAAAGGAATCCAAGATAGAATCTAGTTTATAAAGTATAAGTTGATTTCAAAACTTACCTTAGGATTAATTCTTAAAGTATATTAAAGTAACCTTGCATTTAAATTCATCACATTAAAAGGCATACAAGCATCAAAGTTTTAAATGAAACAAGTATTGCATTTATTCGAGACTCAAATATTCGCCGAGACATTGAGATGCAAATAACCTAAAAGGTTGACATTTATATGCAATATGAGACAAAATTAAGATTTAAATGTAATATTTAAAGATCATGCAATTAAGTTTGAAAGAAACGCATGGCCCCGAGTGTTAAATGCCTAAACTTAGTGTCTACATGTGTTCACATAAGACAAATTTGAATAGTCCATGTGCTTCATCCAACATGTTAAATGCTTAACCACATGGGAGAACCGCATTAAAGTTAAAATCAAAATCAATCTAAATTCAATCTTGTCTTAAGAATTACATTATCTATTCATAAAGTCACATCTAAATTCATCACTCATGTGTATTCTTGATCGGACATTTCATCAATATGAAGTAAGTCTCATATCAATCCAATCCTCCTTTTTAAAATGACTATAGTTGACATGATTGATTGCAAGTTAAATGCTTGATTAAAAAGAAGAAAATATTATTTTACATTTGCATATGACCATCAAAAGATATTAATTAGGAAAATTCATATTCAAACTTATAAAATTTGTGTTTTCATGATAACATATAAGATATATGATTATAAATTCTATTTATATATCCAATTTTTTGCTAATAAAAAAGCAGAGTTGATAAGGTCTATCCCGATGATAGATGTATTGAATAAGCATCTCAACCGGGTTATATCACCATTAAGTTACACTTGAAAGATCAAATCAATCTATGATCAAATTTAAAATATGCAAATAATTTAAACTTGAGATGATTAAATGAAATTCAACATCTAAAGTTTAAAGCATAATTCACTCAATCCTCCTGTAAATGTTCATCGGTGATAAATTAAAATTATAACTTACAAAGGAGTCAACATCAAGTCAAGTGTACTATTATATTCAAATAATTCATGCTAATAAGGACATCTTGTGTTGTCATTTTAGAATGGTGGATTCATATGTGATGCGACAATCAAAGTCTTACATGCTTGGCCTCTATAACCTTACTATACAATCATGAGCATGTATACTTTCTAATGACTGTCTCTTGACGAACCATAGAGTGTTCCTAATATGGCAAAAAAAAACTCATTATTTGCTAAGGTAAACTTAAGATTGTCTCCTTGAAACTCAAAGTCTATAAAGTATCCTTGGATGATGCAACTCATGATCCTTTCCGTGGGTTGACTACTCCTCTAATTAAGTAAACTGACCGATAACTGAATGATGGAACTAAGAAACTTGATCTGAATGTTCCATTCCCCAACCATCATTTTGTTAAAAGATGATAAATTTTATATATCTAAACTTCATTGTTGTTACTATAATCACAATTGTGGGCTCCACAACCTCTTGATAAATTGTGAATGGAATTGAAGAGAGCAATTTAAAGTGTATGTAATTTTGAAGACCTCGATTAGACACACCAGAGCTTTAGCCTGATTTGGTGAGGACTGACCTTCTAGATTTAAGGCAATCCCTATAATTTATTCTCCAATGAGAGAGAGAACTTTCAAATGTTAATCGAAGGATACATGACAAAGATGGGAGTTTCTAATTTAGATTATGAATTTCACCATTTCTTAAACCGTGGGGAATGATGATGATCTAGATCCCATGGTTATGCCATCTTCTAATACTTGAGAAAGGTGAATAAGGGATCCTTATTAGAACACATAGTGGAAGAAATGAAATGCCTGTTTGTCTAAGGAGACAAAAGCTTTTAAGTATACCTTATCAAGTATGTATCAAATATATAGATTCATCAAAGTGAGAGTCATTGAGAGCATAGAATGAGTAATATAATGGAGTTTGATTGGCAAAATAGATCAAAAGACTTGGTCATAATTGCATCATGGAGTTGATAAGATTAGCACCCATTATTTACTAACAAAAAGATTGTTGATGAACATATAACATGATTTAACATGTTCTTTGATAAATTTTGTCACCCTTACAAACAATATAAGGTGGATAGATTGATTTTATTTTAAGCTTTAATGATTGAATTTCATTAAGCAACTTTGAGATAGATATTTAATTTGAGTTAATTTGATTTGAAAAATGATTAATTTAAATATGTTTAAGGCTTTAGATCTAGTCAACTCTATTTAACCACAACAAAGAATTGATCTAGAGACAAAAAAAGATATTTTCTGGTTGAAATTTTATAATAAATTTTAGGTTTTGTTAAATACCCAAATTCTAAGACAAAAATAATCATGCAACATCCTCAAATACTTGAATGCATTCTAGTATGCTCATGCAGGTGTATTTGAGAATGCCTTAACCAAGCTTGTTCGCTTGTACAAAAGTGTTGTGAATCGATGTAGAAGACGTTATAAATTGATCTAATATTTTATTATTTTTTGTTAATGTTAATGATTCAAATTTAGCCTACGCCTTTTAGATTAAAATTTCACTTTATATCTTTATGTCTGATGTGTATTTATAGCTAATTTCAATTAGATTTGATTTTGAAAATCATAATTTATAATGAAGTTCTTAAATTTTGTATTGAAGGAAAGCTTTCATTTGTAACATTTAATAGTCTTTCTGCTTGTACAAAAGAATTAGATTGAGATTATTTGAAAGTTTGCACAAGCTTTGAATAAGAATATATTCATTTTAGATATGTAATAAATTTATTTTCATTCATGCATTTTTATGTATTTGAGTATTTGACCCAAAGAGTAACTACTATAAGATATGTAGCATACTTCATGCATATTCATACAATTTATATGTAAAGTTCAAAAAGAAATTCAAGCCTCTAATTTATCATTTAAATTTTTTCATATTTTCAACAAGAATTGTTAGATTATTTGTTAATTTAATTATAGTATGTTCCATAAAGATAGCTTTCCTTCCTATAATAAGACTAGAGTTTTACTTTTCATATTTGCTTGAAGAAACTTCATAGCCTTTAAGGATTTTGAAGAAAAGAAAATTGCTTAAATAAGTATTTATTTTAAATATGTTTCATCTTTGTGTTTAATTTCTTTAAGTATTCCACTTTGTTTTAATGTTTTATTTTATGTTTATTGTGATTTTTATTTGATTAAATATCATTTAAATTTGCTAAGTCTCAAATTTAATCAAATAATGAATCTTTATGCATATGTTTTTTTCAAGATTTAAAGATGGTATCTAATGATTTCACATTATGTAATGGACATTATTAGGTCTGAATCAAAAAAAATAAATACATGTGTACATTTCATTTTTTTTCTAAGTCTAGAATTTCTTCAAATTTTGTCAGATTTAATTTTATAATTATGTTGCCTTACTCGATGTTCATGAGAATAGTGGTGTCTTGCAATCTAGCATTTTATCTCATGTGATTTATAAATAGCAGTAATCTTATGACAATATTTTTTCATCTCATGCTTCATGAGCAAGAATTCAAACGAAAAGAAACACAAGCATGTATATTCAACATTAATACATGTGACTCATTTTACAATGATCACAAGAAATGTTAGATATGAAAATCCAAGAGAAAGAACATGTCATGATGGTGTTCTTATTTAAGAGAATGGTCAAAGGGATAAAATGGAGACACAAACAAAATAAGAATACAATGTTCTTTCTTCACAAGTAAAATTGGAAAGATTATTTGACAACCAAAGAAGAACCTCCTTATGATCTGTTATTCATATTTAAAATTGAAGGGTAATGCACGTACAATGAAGAAGAATGTTGCTTCTGGTCTTTTAAGGGAAGAAGGAACTACTTTATGTGGTTATGCAAACTTTCTGAATCTTGAGTAAAGAGGCTTTTGAATGTTACAAGAATGACAACATTCGATGTTGGTGCTTTTCCATTCCCTGATTAATAAGGCTTGAAATGATTATGGTTTGTTGTTTCATTTGAAGTTCATGAAAACATGTGTCCCTCTTAAGACTCTCGATATCTTCACCTAACCGCTCTACCTCCAATGATGAGAATAAAACTGAGAACATTTGACTACATGATGGATTTTTCTTTTACTTGTTAGAGGTTTCTTAAAAAAAATTCGCAAATTCCAAGATCGGATCAACCTTAAATCTCATGGATGATGTTATGTAGCTATCATTTAATGAATCAAGAATAGAGAAAGAGAAAAGAAAGCATTTTTCTTGAGAGAGAGAGAAGGAAAAATGGAAGAAGCTACCTTCTCTTTGTAGGGAAGAAAGGGAACATGAGAGGAAGCTAAATTAGAACAGCTTACGATCCTTCCGACATGAAGAGGAAGAAACCAAGGAGGAGCCCGCTGAGAAGAGAGAATGAAAGCTTTGCTAGAATAGAACCAAAATGGCGGTTAAATTTAGATTTAGTCTTTTAAATTTATTTTTGAATTGAGTAATTGACTTTAAATTGAATTTACATGACATTAGATAATCAATATATATGTCAATTAAGATTACTGAAATTCATGCAAGCTTAAGAATAGGCTTATTCAAATGTCAAATTGAGTCAAACTCAAAATATATGTCGTCGCTGAATTTCACATTCATACAAATTTGATTGATGCAGTAGACAATTTTATGTTTAAATTAATAATCAATTTCAAGGCATGTTTTTTCTGCTTTGACATACAAAGATTATGCATCATTGATAAAGATAAGTTATGTATGATATTCATTAAGATGATCATTTCAATTCTCTATAAGCGAGTTAACTCGACATACAAAATAGCTGAGATGATTATGCAATATTTATATTCAACATGTTCAACGAACGGCAAGTCCGTGTCGATCGGAGGTCAACCATTTTAGATGACGTAGGCATTTTGAGCTCAATTTACATCATATATGCATCGACGATTAATAGCTTGATCGCTTGATCGATCACTTATTATGAATATTTATATTCATAAAGTTGACCTTCAACGCAATAAGTCCGTCATTGATTGGAGGTCTTAACCATTTTGATGACGAGCATTGAGCTGATGCACACCACCTGATATGCGACAACATTAATAACTCAATCGCCGATGATGCTTCTTTTATGCAATATTTATATTCACTAGTTTACCTTCAACGCAACGGGCGAAGTCCGTCATCGATAGATCATTTTACCATTTGATGAGAAAGCATTTTTGATATTTGCATTACCTAAGTCCGAATTTGACTTGAACTAGGACACATATGAGGTCAACAAATAGTCTAATCATCTCAACATTAGATATATTATGTATTTGCGCTTATAAGAAACTTGGAACTAGATCTAAAGTCCTCACAAAATGAGAGGAAATCTCTAGTGTCTTATCTACTATTTCATGCCATTTGAAAATTTGTTACAATAATCTAAACTCATTTAATTGAGAGGTAGACATGAATTTTGGAGCCCACAATGTTAAAAAAAATTTTTTTGATTCTCTAAAAAATATCAAGAAAGAAATAATGCAAACATGCACACATAAGAGAACAACTCTAAAGAAGATATCATAAAAGTAGAAAATGTATGGGCATGCAAAGAGCTTTTAGTTGAAGAATATTAATTTATATTAGGGTTTAAAGATGAGGCATGTTTTATTTATTTATACTAATTATTTTGTTCATTGACAATACCTTATGTATGACCCATGTTAAGTATAATATATATTGGCAATGCTTATGTCATATAGTGTCCTTTTGGGTGCTACTTTAACTAAATGTTCAATATGATTTTTATCAATTATTTTGGTTGAAGTTGACAAAATTAAGTGCTCATCTTTTATTTTATTTGTCAATTTAAAAGAAACTAATGATTTCATGTTTGTTTGAACTTTTATTCTAGAGGAGCTCAAGCAATTGAAGGTTGGCCCAAAAATTTATTTATAATTCATGTACAATGTGTATATTTATGGATTATTTTTTATTAAATGATTTTTCTTAAATTAAGAAGAGAGCAATACATAATAATAAGAGACTCCAAAACCTTTTAAGGAAGTAATTTAATGTAGTTATAATAAATAAATTTATCTTAACATAAAAGCTTCTTTAATCGTTAAACTATGTTGAATCTTTATTAATCGATTGATGATCTTAAAGAATTGGGTCTTTCTTCTAAGCAATATTTTCATTTTATAATCTTTTAATTCAAAAAAATAGGAAGTTTTCTTATTTAATTTATTTTATTTTTCTTTCACCAGATTAAAGGAATGATGTCAAAAAATACAACCATATCTAGTGGAACTTTGTCACATCATTATCATTAAACTGATAATTTTTTTACATGTACATACTCTTGTATTGTTTAGCAAAAGAGTTTAATGTTTTGGATGATAATGAAATGGTTTCTTTGTATTGTCAAACACTTGATTTTCGCATGTTAATGTACTATGAACTTGTATGGATATTATTTTTTCAATGAGGATTTTGATTAATTTATTAAATATTTTGTTTTCCAATGAATTGGTCAATGGAAATTTAAGAGTTTTTTTTTCATTGCTCTAAAATATGCATGACTTCATTTGATTTGCAAGTTCAAGTTAAATGATATGATCGATATCTTCTTCTTCTTCTTCGTCCTTCTTCTTTCTTTCTTCTTCTTCTTCTTCTTCTTCTTCTTCTTCTTCTTCTTCTTATGTTCCTTATAATTATATTTCATTTATTGTAAAACCAAATTTTTTTTGAAACCAACAAAGATAATGAATGCTTCAATTTTCTTTTTTTCTCATTTATTTAAATAAATATATGAGCAATGGTTTATTCAATGAATTTATAGTTTAACACATAAGTTTAATAGAGAATTCTATTTTTTTTTATTGTTCATGAAATTAATTTTTATATCATGATAGAAGACATAATTTTATTAATATATAAATATGATAAAATTGATATTTATTTAAAATTCATATATTATCATTCAATAAAATAATTTTAAAAGATTTTTTTTTATTATTATTTATAAGTTATTTAAACTAAGTTAAATCTAAAATGACAGATGTCATATATTTTTCATTAATACTAAATCTAAGATATATTCTTTTTAATAAGACAAACATTTTTATGTTTTGGTTCATAATGTAACAAGATTCATAATTGTTTAAAATTATTCTTACATTTTTTTCAAAAAAACATTTGAATGTTCAGTTTTCCTTGTTCTTCTTAAAATGTCATTTTTCCAAATTTATGAAAAGTCTTATAAATATGAATAAGTTTATCATGATTTTCATTAAGCTAAAATTTCTTTACCATATTGAAAATCAAGAGTTATGACAAAAATGAATTATATCATTTAAGAAAGTGATGTCATAAAATAGATTCTACATTTAATGAGATGATCATATGTAATGAAGTGAAACCAACTAATTTATTTTATCTTGTATAATAAAAAGAATGTAACAAATTTTTTTTTTAGGATTTATTTAGAACTATTTTTTTAATAACAAGAGAATTTTATTGTATGAACTTTATAATTTTTCTAATGAACATTTTTATCTTAAAAAAAATTTTTATTCTTATTCTTCTCTTTATTGCATTCATAGAATAATTGAATTCAAATTTAATCAAGAATAAGATGAAAAATTTAAAGATGAAAATTATTAATCTTTAAGATAGATTGTTCAAATTAAAAAAACTTAGTTAAGAAAGTCTCAATCCAAGAGCTAATGAATATTTCATTTAAAGAAAGTCTAATAAACTCAAGATATGATATTAAAATATTTATCAAATCTTTAATTAAATGCAAAATAATTGACTATTTTAAATATTAAAATGAGCAAAAAACAAAAAAAGAAGTAATGATTAAAATAGAAAATTTAGCATATAAATTAAATTTCCATTTTATAAAAAAAGCAAGAATTTATATAAAAAAATATCTTATTTAAACAAAAAATAAGATATGTTACTACAAAATTGTTAATATGTTAAAAATTTCATTAAATAATTATATGTTAACAAAACTTTTAAATTTTTTATTATAAATTTATAATAAATAAAATTCTAAACAAAAAATCTAATATCTAATTATATTAAAACTTAAATAATTGAACCATAAATTTTTTAAAATTTCTTTCAATGTTTTATATTACATTAAAATGTTATTTTATTTTTTGATAAAATATTTGTTTAATAATTAAATTTTTTGATAAATTATTAAAAATTTTTCTTATTTGTAATAATGATAATAAAGAAAATTTTATAAATTATTAAAATTATATTATTTTCTATTTTAAATTTAAATTGTTAACATATTTATGATTTTATGTTTTAATAAATTTTTTATTTTTTCTGTTATGTTCCTTTATTTTTGTTTTTTTTATCTCATTCATTTTCTTTTTTTTCAATTTTAAAATGCTACTTGTTTAGATATTTTAAAATTTATATATTTTGATTTGATTTCTTATGTTTTGTTTTCATGAATTAAATTTTTTTAATTCAATTCTTATTTTTAATATTTTGATTTAAATAAACATTTTTAATATAATTTATATTTTGTAAATTTATAAAATTGTGTATATTTTCTATTATAACATTTTTTTTTTTCATTAGAATATATTCTACAAATTATAATCTGAATTGTTTTATTAATTCATTAATAAATATTTTATAAAATACAAAGAAATAATATTTAAAAAAAAAACCAATTTTTTAATATTTTAATATTTAAAATAATATGCATTTAAAAAATCAAGATAACATATTAAATTAATATTTGTATATTTTTTTCATTTTATCTATAAAGAAATTATTGAATACTTAAAGTTCAATAAGATAATCTATGTGTTTATAATTTTTAACATTTTTATTATTTTATTAATTTATAAATATATTTAATTTAAAAAATTATAATAAAAAAATAATTTAAAAAAAAATGTAAAAATTCATTGTAAAATAGAAAAATTAATTATATAAAAATTTTGTATTTTTATGTTTATATATTGTAAAAATAGAAAATTATTCTATTTTAAATTTATTTTTACTAATATTTTATAAATCATTTTATTTATGTGATTTCATTTATAAGTATTCTTAACATTATTATTTAAATTTGATTATTTTATTTAATCAAAGAAAATGATTTAAGGATTTCATGCATATAATGAGTTACAGGTTTGTGTTTTTTTATATGTTTTATTTAAAATATTATTTTTGTGAAGATTTTGTGCAATCATCTAAAACATTCATTAAAGTTTATTTTTCATTAATATAATCATAAAATATTCATTTTTTAATAAAAATAGATATATTGAATTTTTTAATGTTTTTTTGTAAAATTTTTATATGTTATTCATCATATGAAGCTTAAAATATTTGTAAAACAATTGCAATTTATAAATTTGAATGAAGAATCAAAAGAATTAGAAACATTTTGATATCAACATGAAATTATTATGGAATAAAAAATTGTATGATTTTTATGAAAACATATGGTATAGAAAATAAATATTTCATTTTCTATGATCTTATGGTCAAACAACTCGTCAAGATGTATCAATGATTTGGTCAAACAAAAATTAGGGGAAAATGTAAAAAAACAACTAATTCAATCTTAAAGTTTTTTTGCAATAGTTAGTTTCTAAAATTTTTGCATTTCATGATAGTCTAACTATCGATATTTACATGATCTCTAGAGAAATATAATCATGTTTTGATTTATGCCTCGCATGGGCAAAACATTTGATATAGTATTGCTTGTATGTTACAATTCTTGTCATAAAATATTTTGAGTTTCATCATTGTCTCTTTTGCTTTATGATATGTATATTGTTATATAGTTTTAAATCAACTCATTAATGCTTTTCATCTCTTGGTTTATTACATAAATTGTGTGTGAATATGGTCACTAGAAATTTTTTGATGGATTGAACCTTCCATGTTTGCTTTAATTTCAGACTAAAATCAACATTTTCATCTATTTCATTTGGTTCTATGATAATCTGATCTCAAACATTTTGTAAATCAAAATGAATAGATTGTTGATATTATGTTGTTCAAGCTTATTCATTTATAATAGCATTGAACTTAACAGTTCTTAAATCTTTTCGTTTATTTAAATTTAATATCAATTTTTGATTATACAAAGTTTAATTGCATCTAACTATATATTTATTGAATTTAAAACAAATAGTATTATTAATAATAAATGTATTCTTCTTCTTCTTTTTTGTCAAAACAATAATTTACTTTTATTTATATTGAGGACAATTTATGAATACAAGATAATTATTGATCATTTTAAAAATTTATTTAATATGTTTATATTGAAATCTTGATATAGAATTAAAATTCATTTTTATATAACATATAGCTATTTTTTACTATTATTTTCATCATACTTATGTTCTAATATTATAAAGATCATAATGTATAAATATAAAAAAATTAGATATAATCTTGAACAAGTCATCGAAACTAAATAATCATTAAATGAGTATTTTGTTAAGTCTTCACATCATTTGTTTAAATAATAAATAAGCATGATCTTTGATACAACTACATAATATTGGTATTTTTTTTCTTAAATTAATTTTAGAAAGTATTGTTATAGAGGCCCAAGGTGGTCCAGAATGGCTGAAATGCTAACACCACAAGTGCAATCATGGGGCTGGTCTTGGGAAGGTATCTTCATACTAGATTATAAGTTTTCATTCCAAACATTTTTTGATAATTTCAAATTGTTCGAGTGTTTTGGCATGTTCGATCAATTGTTGTTGTTTCTACCATTTTGGATCACATATATTGTTATCTTTTATTTGTCACAATGTGGAGTGGGACTTGGAAAGAAATGTTCTATTTATTATGTTTTCTTTTATGGTATATTTGATAAACAAACTTATGATAATCTCTAATTTTGTACAAATTTATTTCAAGTTCAAGCCTTTCTCTTAACGTTTGTCAGCTTGAGAAGAGAAACAACTTTAATATTATAGAAACCTCAGATTGGAAACCACAAGTGATCAATTTTGTGAAACTCTTACATTCTTTGTTATTATGTTTAGATAAAAGAAAGAGAATACCTACTTTCTTAACCGATTAATTATTTGATGAGATTTGTATGGAAGAGTTGCCTTGTATATCTTGTTTTTTTTTTTGGGAATTTGAAAATAAGTATTCAATTAGATCCAAGAAGTTAAAATTAAAGACTTGATCATCCGTTTGATGAGTCAAGGTGATGCAAATCAAAAGGTTGTTTTTATTAGTCAAGAAATTATAGAGCTTCATGTGCCTATTTTTTCACAGTTTTTAAAGATTGATCTTCTTATCTTTCTTTCATTTCTCTGCAGAGGCGCATTGATGATGGCGATTTTGGAGGATCACATGGATTTGTTGTTGGTCATATATGCCCTGAAGCACAGGTATTTCATTTTGGTCAGTCACAACATATAAAATTAAAAAAAAATTATCTGATGAACATGTGAGAAGATTTCCCATAGCAAACACTACCTGTGTGAAGACTTAGATAATTTAGTATAATATTTATTTTTCATATAAAATTTCATTCAAGATCTAGGAAAGAGCCTCCTCATCCCTCTCGCAAATAGAGTTTATTTTTGTGAGTTGAGTGCATACAATCAAAAGTCAAATATTTTTCTTTGATTTGACAAATGTTAATCATAAAGTAAGTTCAGGTTTGAGATCAATTTTATTTTTTTATTTTATTTCAAAATAAAGCATATTTTATATTGATAGTGGTTTTAAAAACACTCAAAATATCTAAAAGTTATTTTGAGTGTATTTAGACATCTTTATTTATTTTAAAAATTTTTAAAAATACTAATATTTAAGAATAACATAAAAATAAAAATATAAAATATAAAACAAAATTGATCCCAAATAGGCCTTAAATTATCATATTTAAATTGCACCATGAACTTAAGTATTTTTTTTATCTCCTTATCGAAGGAGGACCAATTGGGCTCATCCAAACAAAGTGATCTAATTACAATTGACATTCAAAATAGAAGAATAGACATTCATCATGATGAGACATGAGAGGAAGAGAAAATGGAGCCCCTCCTACAAAGACGAGGAGTTCTTTATAAGGTACAATAGTTTCTGAACTATGTAGTTTTCATTTTTATCAAAACTTATCTTTTTCCTTTGCGATATAAAAATGTTCAATCACCTCTAGAGGATGTGAGATGAATAGTATTATGCATCCAATTTATTTATTAAATTTTAAGCTATTTTCTTAGGTTTTTTAGGGACTGATCTTCTTAACATTCTTCTGGTTATTACTATGTAGAAACTCGCTTTTAGTCCCCAAGTTTTCACTAAGGGAATTAATAAGTGATTTTGTAATTTTGTCACCGAACTTTGATTTTGAGAGAAATGTTATTAATTTCTTTAATTTTTGGTTTGAGCTGGAGTATTAATGTAACATTGTTACCATTGTGGAATTATCCTTCTAAGTTACTTTGTTGTTTGTACTATTCATCAATAAACATGGTGTACCTTATTTTATCTATTTTGTGAGCAGCTTCATCCCTCTTTTTGAACAAACATACTTTTATTTGTAATGCAACCAAATGAAACTAACAACCTCTCTTTATACTAATCACTTATCTTATTTCATATATATCTTTTTTACACCGAGAAAAATTTAATTCTATCACTACCCTAAACCTTCATCTATTCACAAGTTTCCTCAATCTTTGATATTACTACTATATGATCATGCAATAAATTTAAGAACCTTTGAAGTAATCGCATATTTTAATCATTAAAAAATTAATTTCATCAACTAAATCAGCAAAATTAATAACAAATGATCTCCAACCCAAAAAAATTAAGAATTTATGTTTGAGGAGGTTTTCTTGGAGAGGTTTCTTCAAGGAACAAGATGACTGAAAGCTTCAATATGATCCGGCACTTCATAGTCTCCCTTTTTTCTAAGCATTTCTTCAGAGCTTGACGCCATGATGATTTCTTCATGCCGCCATTATTTCCATCTCTTCCTCCATTCTGCACCAAAACAAGCCACAGGAAATAGAGAGAAAATTAGGATGCAGAGTTGAAGGTTTATTTTGCATTCAAAACAATCCCTTGTGTGCATATGTTTCATTGTAAACACCAAAAAAAAAATCTTTTTTGCTGCTTAAATTTTTTCAAAAAATGATAGATTTGCCTCAAATCAAGCCTATATTAATGCCTTTTGAATTTGATTTGTGCAACTTGAAAATCAGATTTGATAGTGAGATAAATATAACCTCATTACAAACTCATTGATACATGTACAAGTTATTAAAACTTATACCAACTATTATATATTGTTAATGTTAAAAATTAAACCGTTCTTACAATGTGGGAGAGAAGAAACAAAGAAGATTAGTAGATAACTCAAATTGATTCATGAGATGTAATTTGTGCCATGGGATAGCTAATAAGTATTTTGAAGTTGTATAGACCCTCTATTAGATATCATGTGTTAATCACTTTATTTTTTATAAAAAATTTAATGCACAAAAACTAAAACAAATGCAACAGTATAATTCATATACAAATGCAACAAGTTATATGATAATTCTATTTTTATTTTATTTTATTTTTTTATACTTCTATTCAGATGCAAAGAGTTGAGCAGGTTGCATGTACACCTAAAAAAAAAAAATAGAAATGCTCCCATTGCAAACCACTATTTTTTGGGAGAAATTGGAGAAAGGCATATACATTTTTTCAACTTTTTTTAAACAAAAGATAGGAATATTATTACCAAAGAAAGAAGATACAAAGTCCTTAAATGGGATAGATATCTAAAATGCTCAAAAGACAATAAATCTAAAGAGATAAATCCCAAACTAATACAAAAATAAAATAAAAGAAGAAAGTAAAAGCTCAAGACAACAATAACATTTGACCCATAAGAGAAAAGATCAAACCAACTGCAAGGCTCCAAACCTAAAAAAGAAACCTTCAAGATACTAAATAGGATAAAAGAGAATAACATTAAAAGAGAAAAGTA
Source organism: Cymbidium sinense (assembly GCA_021442155.1). NCBI lineage: Eukaryota > Viridiplantae > Streptophyta > Magnoliopsida > Asparagales > Orchidaceae > Cymbidium > Cymbidium sinense. The sequence goes on from JAKCPB010001632.1 coordinate 142,031, forward strand.
AAAGGCTCACTTAAGATCATCTCAAAGAGCAATAACATATGTGAGCATCGAACTTTCATAATAAGGGTTACAATCACATATAATGCTACCAAAAAGAAGGAAAGAGCATCAAAGTCATCATCAAAGCTCCCCAAAAAAGAAAAATAGCTATCAAGCACTTGATAAGACCAAAATAAAATAAAGGACACAAGGCCAAAAACAACCAAAAAGACAAACCACTACCAGAAGAAAGTAATATGACCAACCACTAAAAGAGAACACCAACACCATAACAGTAAAAGCAAGAAAAAAGCACAACCCAAAGCTAAACCAACAACAAAGATCACCAAAAAAAATAACACCGACCTAGAGACCAAGACAAGAGGAAAAGCACCAATAAGAGAGAGGAAAAGCAAACCACCAAGTCAAACCAACCAAGAAAAAAATAGCCAAGGCATATAAACTAACAAAGCACCAACCAAAAAGAAAATGATGATTTATAAAATGAATCCTCATATTGGGAAGTGAAATCTAAGAACAATCAAAATTCTTCCTTAATATTGAAGAGAGGTGACCATTTAAGCAACCGCATTTGATTAAAATAAAGTAGAACAACGAGAGAATACACGAGAATAATCCAAATCATTAGTTAACTAAAACATGATGAGTATCAATCAAACCGATCAAGAAAGCACCAAAAAGCTTAAGATTATATAAAAGAATCTTATCGAGATTAGGTCATTGCAAAGCAAACTTCCCAACCAAAGTAAATTCATAAGATTTAGCAAGCTTTTCAAGATCCAAATCTGAACACATAACCGATGGCACTCCTCTAAAAAAAGTCAAAAGAATATCAAAAGACTCACCAGAGCTAACATCCTTACCAGTAAGCACATCTTTAAAGGATTTCGAAGCCGATGAGCTATTATGACCAGAAACCCCCAAAAATCTTGATGCCCTAATGGGAATATCAAAATTTGGAGGTTTACCCCAAGGATTAGCATTTATTTTAACCATAAAAAAGATGAAGCATATTTGTGAGTCAAGGTCGAATGAACCTCGAATAAGAAGAAATCGACAAGAAGTCTCAAAATCCATAAACCAAATCACTGAGCTCAAAGTGGACGGGAGAAAAAGAGTGCCAGATGGAGATAGTTGGAGATGATTTTTTTTTCATTTTCCAATTTTTATTTTTTTTTCATTTTTTTCATTTTCTTCATTTTCATTTTCATTTTACATTTACATTTTCATTTTCATCTTTCATCTTTAATCTTCCATCTTCCATCATTTTCCATTTCATTTTCATTTTATTTTCATTTTCATTTTTCATTCATTTTTCATTTTCATTTTATTTTCATTATCCATTATCCATTTTCCTTTTTTTTCCTTTTTTCCTTTTCCTTTTTTTTCTTTTTTTTTTTTTTCATTTTTCATTTTTTTTCATTTTCCTTCATTTTTTTTTCTTTTTCATTTTATTTCATTTTATTTTCATTTTTCATTTCATTTTTCATTTTTCATTTTCATTTTCATTTCATTTTTCATTATTTATTTTTTTTTTTTTTCATTTTTTTTTCATTTCATTTTCATTTTCTTTTTTTTTTCATTTTTCATTTTTTATTTTATTTATTTTTTTTTTTTTCATTTCATTTTTTTCATTTTCTTTTTCATTTTTCATTTTTCATTTTTTTCATTTTTCATTTTTCATTTTTCATTTTTTTCATTTTTTTCATTTTTATTTTATTTCATTTTTTTTTCATTTTATTTTTCATTTTTTCATTTTCATTTTATTTCATTTCATTTTTTTCATTTTTTTTCATTTTTTTTTTCATTTTCATTTTCATTTTCATTTTATTTTTCATTTTCATTTTCATTTTTTCATTTTTTTTTCATTTTCATTTTTCATTTTCATTTTCATTTTCATTCATTTTCATTTTTTTCATTTTCATTTTCATTTTTTTTCATTTTCATTTTTCATTTTTTTCATTTTTTTCATTTTCATTTTCATTTTTCATTTTCATTTTCATTTTATTTTTCATTTTTTATTTAATTTTCATTTTTTTTTTTCATTTCATTTTCATTTTCATTTTCATTTTTCATTTTCATTTTCATTTTTCATTTTCATTTTCATTTTCATTTTCATTTTCATTTCATTTTCATTTTCTTTTTCATAAATTAGTACCTCTGGATGTTAACTAGTTTAATTAGTAAAATTGTAGATGGTATTACAAGGTTCTAGAATCAAAGACATTGAACATCAAATTTTTTCTTAAGAGTATGTAATACATTCAATCAATTTGGTTGATGTATTATTGAACAACTATACTCAGATTTCAATCAAATCAGATCACATTAGAATTTGATTGATTTAGCAAGATTTTAGTTTAATCGAATTTTAACTTTTGGTTCAACAAAGCTCAATAAAATTAGTAGAACCATATATCATAAAGCTCAATAAAAGGTTTGAATTTTGCATCTTCAAACGTTTGAAATCAATAAAATATGGAACATAATGATAAGGATAAAGCCTATAAAACTTTGAAACAATAAACCAAAAACTTAAATAACTATCTTGAGAAAAGAGCTAAAATGAGCAATTAATTGCTCATTGATTTTTTTCTAATTCTTGATTTTATAGATTAAACAATTAATACATTTTCATTTGTCTTTGACTTTCACATATACTTTTGAATTTGCACCTTAAAAGGTGAATTGTTCGTGGTTAGAAGCCTTTGATTTATGAATCTTTATTTTTATATTATCTATATTCATTGCTTCAATCTTATTTCTTAAGAACATTTAGACTTTAAAGCATCTTACATCATTTAGAATTGTGCTCCATATTTTTTATATTAATATGGCTTCTATGGTGGATGGATGGATCTCATTTGTCGCTTATAGGTTATGTTAGCCAAATTACATAAATTTGGTATATATTTTGTGGAATTTGGTCTCTTTATTATTAATTTGTGGTTCATTGTATTTGTAGATTTGTACTTTCATATAGAAGTTTTCTTTTTACCAACTATAATATCAAGCATAATGAGATGTTGGACATAAAGAAATGAAATTAATAAGATTAATATTTGATGAACTTTAGCAATAGAATCACTTTCCAAATAACCAATAGACTTAAGTTTGATTTACAAATCAAAATATAAATATATCATCTTGAAATAATACAAATAAAGATATAAAAAGATATTCAATTATATATTAAAATATACTTCTTTCTAGAAATGTTGTTGCTAAACTTGAACCATTTTAGATGAAATGCAAGATGAGGAGTTTTAGTTAAAAGATCATCTTTTGAGATGAGGTCTACCTATAACCACGATAGAAGTAGTTGGCAAAAAACAAGAATGTGATTTATCACTCTAAGGGAACATAAGAGACATTGTCATACTTTGAAGTAGTAGTAGTTGTGATGGCAATCATAAAGTGAAAAATTCACAAATACTAGTTATAGTGATCTGAGATATTAATGATACTCTTTCATGATTTACGTAAAATAGATGCAAAAAAATAGTGGATTCTAGATTTAGCTAGCTCATATCACATGCCCGATAAGGAGTTGGTTTTCACTTTTGAGTCATGTTCTTGTAGTTATGTTTATATTAGAAATAACTTAGTAAGTCTAAAGGTTTATAAGGTGTGTTGATTGACATTAAGGTGAAGAGAGTTAATGGACCTTATATGTTGTTGAGTGCAATTTTCTTGGACCTACTTTAATTCCATGATTTGTGTTAAAGCATCTTGATTTTAGAAAGGAAAAAAGTTAATTTCTTGATAGGGCTAGGTTTTGGAACAACGGCTATATATTAATGGGGATACTATTAGAGATAATTAAGTTATATAACTTGACTCCATGTTAACATTCAAAGCAATAGGATGGCCACATTAGGGATATAAAAATTTAGTAGCAAATGTAATTTTGATGTCCTTAGATCCACTTTAATGTGCATAAATGCTTTTAGCGACTCATCTGCCAAGTTCAAATGTGACTTGGACTTTTTGAGGTTGTGTGGTGCTCAGCTCGTTTGAGTTTTGGATCTTTGAGTGTTTGGCTCGAAGAGGAATCATTTAAGTCATCCAATTTATTGTTGTATGATTGAGTAATTATTAAAATTTTTACTGATAATTTAGTCAAGAGAAGCATAAAGTTAAATCAAAGGTTTATTAGTAAAATAACAAATCATTAATTTTGGAATAAAGATCTATTAAAATTTTTGTTAGAATAATTTGTATTTTGGATAATTTCAGGTCAACTTTAAACTAGATTGATTTAAGATCACTTCCTATAATTAAATAGATAGGAGGATAATGTGCATTGATTTGTGTGCTTTGAAGCATGCTAAATAATAGTAGATGGTGGCTTTGGCATAAGAGATAATTAGAGAGAATGGAGAGTTAAGAAAGCAAAAGAATAATAAGCAAAGCAATCAATAAAGAGAAAACATCACTTTTGTGACTGAGTGTCATCTCGAATTGAAATTATCACAACAACAACAACAACAACAACAAGCCTTTATTCTACTAAGTCCTACATGAATCCTTCTCTCCATTGTGTCCTATGATGTGTCAAATTCTCATTTAATTCAAGTATACTAAGATCATTTTTTATACATCTTAACCATGTCTTTTAAGTCTACCTCTACCTTTCTTAACATAAGGCAAATCTAATGTGTCTACTCTCTTAACCGAATCATTGGACGACCGACGCTTTATGTGACCAAACCATCTAAGGTGACTCTCTCTAATCTTATCTGACACTAGAGCTACTCTAACTTTTTCCCAACATACTCATTTCACATTTTATCTCTAAGAGTAAAGCCACTCATCCAGGAGCATCCTCATCTCTACAACACTTAACTTAGTCTCATGCTTCTTTTTATTTGCCAACATTTCACCATACATCATTCGTCTTACCACCATCTTATAAAATTTTTCCTTAAGTTTAAGCGTACTTTTCTATCACAACAAAGCCGATGCATTCCTCCACTTCAACCATCCGACTTGAATTCTACTAATAACATCTCCATATATTTCATCATCATTTTGAACAATAGAAGCCTAAATATCTAAATCACTCACTCTTTTAATGACTTGTTCACCTAATGTCACAACACTACTATAACTTTGCAACTAAAATTACACTCCATATATTCAATTTTAGATCTACTTAAATGAAAACCTTTAGACTCTAAGGTTGACCTCCATAATTCAAGTTTCTCCCGGATTCTTTCTAGACTTATCAACAAGAAGTATGTCAACAAAAAACATACACTAAGGAACATATTCCTTTAAATGCCTAGTAAGAACATCCATAACTAAAAAAAAAGATAAGGGCTTAAAGTGATCCTTGATGTAATCCAACCGAAATAGGAAATTTTTTTGTCAATCCTCCTTATGTTTGGACACAAGTAACAACTCTAGTATACATATCCTTAATGACTTGAATATAACAAATATTAACTCCTTTCTTTTCTAAAACTTTCCAAAGAATATCTCTTGAAACTTTATCATAATCTTTCTCTAAATCAATAAATATCATATGTAGATCTTCCTTGCTTTCTCTATACTTCCATCAAACCTCTTAACAAATGTATAACATTCATAGATCTACCGCATGAAACCAAACTGCAGTGAGAAATTTTTATCACATCCTATGCTCAATTACTCTCGCCATAAATTTTAATGTATGACATTAACTTAATTCCTCTATAATTAGCACTCTTGTTCATCACCTTTATTTTTAAATATAGGAACCAACAAATTTTTTCTCCACTCATCTGACATCTTTTTAGTTTTTAAAATAACATTAAAAAGATTTGTAAGCTAAGAAATTTCTTGATCTCCTAACATTTCCACACTTCTATTGGAATATCATCAGGTCCTACTAGTTTTTTTGTATTTCATTTTCTTTAAAGCATCTCTAACTTGATTTACTAATCTAAAAAAAATAAATTTCTCTATTTTGTTTAGGTATTAAGGTTGCTAAAATCAATAGTATTTTTAGATCATTTATTGAAAAGTGTATCAAAATACCTCATCCACCTATTTTAATATCCTTTTCTAAGTAAAGTACTTTATAATTTCATCCTTAATACACCTCACTTTAGCTAGATCTTTACTCTTATATCTCTTTTAGCTAATTTATACATACATCTTTCACCTCCATTTGGTATCTAATCTATTATATAAATCACTAAAAGCTAAATTTTTTGCATCATATATTGCTTTTTTAGAATCTCTACATGTCACTTTATATTTTTTCCCAATTCTCCGAGCTTTTACATCTAAACCAAATTTTATAACAACACTTCTTATTTTTTATCTTTTCTTACACATTCTGACTCCACCACCAACTATTTTTATTAAAAAAGTTTTTTTTCTTTTGGTTCTTCAAGCACATTTTTTAGCAACTTGCTTAATTTCATTTGTTACTTTTCCCACATAATATTAGATTCCTTAAGAACATCCCAAATTCATTGTGTTTGCTCTTAAAAATATTTTTATTAGTTTCTTAAGTGTCCCCATCTAATCCAAGAATAATTTAATTTATTTTTCATCTTTCAATCTTTCATCTTAAAATCTAAGACTAATAATTGATGTTAGGTATTTAAACTTTCACTTAGAATAACTTTACAATATTTACAATCTAAACGATTTATTTTTCTTATAAAAAAATAATCAATATGTATTTTATTAGATCTATTTTTATAAGTAATAATATGCTCATCACTTTTTTTAAATAAAGTACTAACAACTACAAAATCATAGGCTAAAACAAAATCCAATATAGTCCTACCTTCTTCATTAGTCACCCCAAATCCATAATCACCATGAATAGTTTTAAAATCTTCTACCACTCTACCAACATGTCCATTGAAATCTCCTCCAATAAATAATTTTTCTTCAAGAGGTATCTTTTGTATTAATCCTCTAATTCATTCTAAAAAATTTCTTTTTTACATCCAAACCTACTTGAGGAGCATAAACACTTATAACATTGATAATCTTAGTATCAACAATCTTTAAATATATAATTTTATCTCCATCTATTAATATTTATAATATTATCCTTTAAAATTTTATCTATAATCACATAATTTCCAATTAATTTCTACTAATATCAAAGTTTAAAACCTAAACTACAATCTCCTTGGCTTTCTCCCCAACCCATTTAGTTTCTTGAACACATAAAATATTTATCTTCCTGAACCATAATATATATAATTACATTTTTAGTAAGAGTATCTATATTCCAAGTTTCTAATCTAATTCTAGTTTCATGGACTAACTTTTCCTCATCCATCCATATAATGTAACCTTGCTTATTTAACATAAGCATATCGATGTATCTTGCACACTTTTTATTGTATTCTTACAATGCTTCAAGGACGCCTCATTAACACAATGTTTTAAAGGATTCATATCATGATTATTTCGATAAGTTTTATGTTTAACATCTAAACCTCCACTTTTATATCCACTTGGCAATAGTAGTTTTGTGAACTGAAATTATCATTAAATTAACATTTTTGAGCTTAATCTATAGATATGTATGAAGGCACAAAATAGTATTTATCATTTTTTGAGAATTATCTTTTAGTTTTTTTTCCTTATTTGTTTTGAAAGATTTAGCTCAATTTGGGTGAACTTATCTTTATAAGAATATTTTCTTGTATGCTTTATCTTACATCATGTGACTTTTAAATTAGGTGTCTTCCAACAATCATACAATTTTATATTAAATATATGGATCCCAATCTATTATAGAAAGTTTATAACCTTCATAGAAATAACACTTAAACAAAATTTGATTCTTTATAAAATAATTTGCAATGCAATTATGAATCATATTTAATATTAATTTCAATAACTAACCAAACAACCATTAAAGATATTAGAACTTTAATCCTTGAGTTGTACTTACATAAATATTAACCACAAAGACAATGAACTAAATCAGATTATGATCTTCATAAATTTTAATAAAGACTCTCAAAGAGTAACATGAAATTTCAAAAAAAAATTTTTTTTAATGAGAAAAATAACATTAAGAAATTTGAGAAGATATGACATCAAAGTATTAAAGTTCATATTTGATCTTCAAAACTTATGATATATTTTTATCTAATAATGATCTAATAAAAGACTTGAAAATACAACTAAAGATGAGGGAGAGTATCTTGATTTTTTAAGAAAAGGAACCAAAGAATAAATTTATCAAAAAAAAAAAAATTTATAAAAAGATAAGATTTTGATTCTTATTTTGATTTGAGAGAAAATTTAGAATTTAAAATGATGAACAATAAGTGAAACCTTTAATTTTCCTAAAAATATATTTTTTTTAAGAAAAAATATAAATCTTATGAAATTATTAGATATTCTAATATAAAATCTTTGAAGAAGTATAAAATTTATATCAATTTATGGATTTTGTCAATCATTATGATTTTATTATCTAAATTAAAATATGACTAAAATAAAGATAATGAGAAAAAATACAAAAAGTTTATGATTTTTTTTTTTTAAAGAGAAAAGAGAATTTTATAAAAAAAAAAAAAAGTTTCTCAAAGAAAAGATTTGTGAAGTTTTGGGATTTGAAACTTAGAATTTAAATGATGAAAGAAAGTGAAAATTTCTTCTAAAAATCATATTTTTTAAGTTTTAAAAAAATATTAAAATCTGCATATGAACAATTATAAATATATTAAAAATTTAATTATTTTAAAGAATAAAATATATTTTGGGATTTATTATTTTTTTTTTTATTTTTATTATTTAAAAATATATTTATATTATATATTTTATAAAAATATATTTTATTTTTTTAAATATTTATTTTAATTAAAAAATAATAATTCATTTTTATATTTTAAATATAATAAATATAATAAATCATATTTAATATAAAAATATAAAATATATGATAATAGATTTATTTTAATTATGTTTTATAAATTTTAAAATATTTATTTTTATATTTTTTATTTATTTTTATTTCAAAATAAATAATATTTTTTAAAATATATTTAAAATAGCTTTTAGATATTTTGAGTTTTAAAATAATAATAATCATCAAATATATTTTAATTTAAAAAATATAAAAAATAAAATAAGAAATAAAATAAAAGTAATCCCAAATAGCCTTTTTTGGGATTTTTATTTTAAAAAAATATTTGTTTATGTATTTTTTTATATTTTTTTTATTTTATTTCAAAATAAATAATATTTTTAAAATATTTAAAATAATTTTAGATATTTTATAAGTATTTTTAAAACAAGTATAATCATAAATATTTTTATTTTAAAAAAATAAAATTATAAAATAAGAAATAAATAAAGTGATCCCAAAATTCCCTTTTTATTTCTTTTGAAAATTTATAAATAAATTATTTTGGGATCAATTATTACTTTATTTTATTTTTATAAATATATTTATTTAATATATTATATATATATATTTTATATATATATATATATATATATATATATATATATATATAATTTTATTATAAGTACTTTTAAGAAAAGTATTATATTAAATATATGTTATTTTTAAATTAAAATCTAAATAATATAAAATATAGAAAATAAAAAAATTAAAGTTAGAAAATATTAATTGATCAAAGTGAATTAATAAATAAAATAAAAGATTGTTGTGGTTTTATGTATTTAATAATAATTTTATTGTAATTTATTTTTAGAAGATTTAAAAATGTCACATCTTATATATGGTTATATTATAAAAAGAGATATATATAAAATATAAAAATTTAAAAATATATAATTTATATCATTTTTTTATATGAAAATATATTTGACTTTAAAAAAATTATAATAAGTTTTTTTATGGGATATTAAAAAATATTTGTTATTTATATAATATTAAATTTATATATATTAGATATAAATGATAAAAATTTAATTTTATCAAAGATTCAAAGAAAATTGGTTTAGAAAAACCATAAAATTAGCCTTCTTAATGTCAAAGCTAACTTACACAACAATCATCATTAATGGGTGGGCTGAACATGATAATTGAGTTGATATTTAAAATTATTAATTAAACCCACCCATAAGTTGGTCTCAGATGAACCCAAGCTTTATGAGTTAAGTTCCCAAATCAATTGAAATACTTAAAACATTTTGTTAATTTCTATATGATTAAAATGGAAAATATATAGAATACTACAACAAAAAATATACAAAATTAATATGTTGTGATAATTTCTTTTATCCTATTATTCAAGAACTTTTAGATATTCAAATTATCATCTAAAAATATTTAATATTATTAGTAGAATTAAACAATATGTAATCACTAATACAAAGTAATTTAAACTTTAGATTATCTTGAGATGATTCAAAATCAAATCACATCCATACTTATGTGAGCCACTATGATTAAGAACTTTGATTAAATGTAATTAACCTTTGGCCCAACTTTAGGTGTAACATAAGCTTTCAATTAAGATATCTTGGATTAAAGTTTACAAATAAATTCACTCAATGTCCCCAAAACAAGTATATAATACTTGTTCAACAAATATCTTACATATTTTACATAAGTAATCTCTTTAGCATAAGATCAATTTGAATGTTTTGTCATTCTAACTCTCTACCCTCCGTTATTTATCTCTTTCCGAGCAAAATAATTAATGCATGAAATTATGCTCTCTCTCTCTCTCTCTCATATAAATGAATAAAAATAAACTTATTTTTATAATAAAATTAATAACACTAAAAATGTAAAACAAAATATTAAGAAAATTAAAGAGAGATAATTTTAAAATTTTGTTAGTTCTTTTATATAGAAGTCATTAAAATTAATACTTTTAAGTATATTTCACATCATTAATTATTAAATTAATCGATTAAAAAGTTGATAAATTGAAATCGACTCAATTTCGTTCTTATATGATTCCGGTCTGATATACTTGCGAAGCTATATGATCATATTTTCTTACAAGGCTAATGATAGATGAAAATAAAGGTGCATCGTGATTACACATTATTTTATAATATGACGACATCAACGCTTTAGATTCAAATTCTGAGCCAAACCCAATCCCTAACGGCTTCTTTCCAATTCCGATATCAATTTAGCACTACAAGAGACGCTCCATCACTTTCTTCTCAGACATTTCTCTCTCTCTCTCTCTCTCACACACACACACACACACACACACACACACACAATCACCTAAACGCAAGAATTTCTTTCTCCCCTGCAATACCTCTGAGGCCTTACTTGTGATTCTTCCTCAAGCCATGGACGTTTTGTTACCTAGGAGTAACAACGGGAAATTTGTGAAGCCTAAGTCCTCAGCGAAGAAGGGAGTTCAAATCGTCTGCAAAATCAGGCCTTTCACAAAATCAGAGAAGCACAGCTCGGAGAATCCTCCTCAAATTACTATTTCCAGAGTGGACAACCATGCATCGGTTATTTTGCATGATCAAGCGAACGGGTATCCTGTCCTTCTCTAAATCTTCATTTGTAATAGATAATGAGGTAAGAGTTTTAGTTAGTTTATGTCAAGGGCAAAATCACCTTTTCTTGTTCTATGATTTAGTTTCGGTGCTGTGCTTTGACGATAGGGTTTCTTGATCTAGCGGTTGTTTAGGCGCAAGTAGGATTTAAGGCAAGATTTAGTTTATCTTATAAATATGGAATTCATAAATCTTACGACTGCTGAATAATAATATCTGTTTGGTAGTCAACATCTTTAGCATGAGATGCAAGAGTATTTACTAAATCCTATACCTTCAAATCTGATAGCAGGATTAAATCCAATATTTAGGCCAAATATAACAATTGGACTTAAGAAAATCTAAAAGACTAGTCGATTATTTTACCCGACATACGTAAATAATCGGAATAGTTCTACAAACTAAAGAGACCGTTAGGCTAATGGAATTACGTGGAAATTGCGCCCCATTTTATTTGTTGCAACCTTCAACAATTTGATTAGTTTGAATGGCTTGAAAATATGATATAGGATGTCTTTTGCTTGGCAAATGTCATAGCATCTATTCTCGATGATACATCAATATGCTTTTCTACATAAGATGAAAAATTATTATTTTTTGTAGTACAACAAACAAAAATGGTTGAACAACAACAACAACAAGCCTTAATCCCACTAGGTGGGGGCTACATGAATCCTTCGTCTCCATTGTGTCCTATTATATGTCAAATTCTCATTTAATTCAAGTATACTAAGATCATTTTTATACATCTTAACTAAGTCTTTTAGGTCTACCTCTACCTTTCTTAACATAAGGCAAATCTAATGCATCTACTCTCCTAATCGTCATCGGACTCGACGCTTTATGTGGCCAAACCATCTAAGGCGACTCTCCCTAATCTTACCATTGAGCTACTCCAACTTTTCCCAAACATACTCATTTTGCAATTATCTCCATGAAGAATGCTCATAGCTATAGCAAGAGCATTTATCCGCCTAGTAGTATCTTAGTAAAAACATAAATGAAAGTTCTATCAATGACATTAAACCTTTCATAATTTTGATTGTTCTTGTTCAAAAATAGTTCAACAAGAACAATCAAAATTATGAAAGACTTGTAATGTCATTGATAGAACTTTTTTTTCATTTGGGGATCTAATCCTCAAAGATATATATACTAGACTTATGAGCAAAATGAGAGTAAGTAAACTTTGCCCATGAGGTAAAGCCTCTCCTGAGGGCATTCTTCATGGAGATAATTGATGTGTTATAGCTCATGGTATTCAAGGAAGTGGAAAACCCAATTGATTCGGTTTGTTATATTACTTATCTTGATCATCTATATTTATATACCTTGTGTATTTGCATAAATGCTTCTACATTTCATGTGCTTTATCTTCAATGGAGACTCCCTTGCAATGATGGCATTTTGTGAAATCTTCTTCTATTAAAAAAA